>VYXB01010734.1:1995571-2079806 GCA_013397135.1 Pachyramphus minor
GGAACGTGTCCGTTTAAAGTGATGGCCGGGCGAGGAGGGGAGAGGGGAGGGCTGGTACATCTCGCCCAGCTGCGGGGCACCGCTACCTGCGCTCTGGTGCCGGGCGGGGATGGGGAAGGGCGGGGAGGCCCCGCACAGGGCACCGCGTCCCTGCGGGTCTCAGGTGCGCAGGAACCTCCTGCCCTTCCCTCTGAGGGGCTCCCGGGAGGAGATGGGGGCACAGCCCGAACCGCGGAGGCCGGTCCTGCGGGCACGGGGGATGCGGACGGCGAGGACGGAGCGGTGTTGGGTGTGGATGCTCTCCGAGGTAAACACCCCCGGAGCAGCACTGACGGTCTGGACCACCTGTCTGGACCACCATGACAAATGCATTTTACAGATAGTCTTTCAGGTTTAATGATGAGTGTGGATCACCGTTCGGTCAATAAATTCTCCTAGATAGTGCTGTAGTCTTTGCTGTTCGTCTCTCCTGTGTCTGGTTGTAAGATTTGGGTTGTACTCCCTGGGAGAAGAGCAGTCAGCTGTGAGCGTACATGGGCCAGTGTGGCTTTCAGCATTTCTGGCAGTTGCCAAAAACAAAACTGCCAGTTTTAGTAAATTTCTGAGAGACATCTAGCACACAAACTGCAAGGTTTAGTAAATATCAAGTTCTCTTTCTCCTTTAATACTCAACAGTGTTTATTTTTCCTTGCATGTGAGAGTAAAGCTCCAACACAGTACATCAAAATCCTTTACTATCTATCAAACATTTTGAACTTCACCTTTATAAGGAAAAAATGTGATCTACTTTGTTGTTGCTAAAACAGAGCCACATTCTGCTATAATTATTGGGAGCAGACTTATTAGTAATAAGGTTTCTTCTATACTAAAGCAGCTCTTTTACTCACCCATTCTGGGTAAAATGTGTGGAAACAGAATAAGCACTTCACCCAATATGTTTCTCTCTGTTTGTTTGAGGTTTTTTATTATACGCTTACTTGTAGTGAAGTTTAGTCATTTAACAAAGATACGATTGTTGTATTTGTAATGGAATTAAAATACCTCTCAGTTCTTATGTAGAATAGAGGCACCAAATCTATTTGCAAAATGCATGTTTTCTGCAGTTATTTCAGGTTCTGCCTACATCAGATGCCTAGTGTAAAGCAAGCTGTGGAAGACTAATAAGACCTGCCTCTTTCTTCTACCCAATTTTCTGGGTTTTATTCCGTTCTTCTCTTCCTCTGTTGGTGCCTCCCATCCGTTGCTCTTTTTGCTCTGAAGAGCTGGACATCCTCATATGTGCTTCAGCATGGCAGCTAGAGAGTGCAGGCTGTGTCCCAGGAGTGCCTTCCCCCTCCCACAACACACACACACTTTTTTTAAGCCTCTCTTCTGACTGTGTTAATCTTGTCATCCTGTTTCATGTTTTTGTCTACAAATGAAGAGCAAAGGAGGTGTATTGGCAAGTAAGACCCCACATATGGCCCAGTAAAGCATTTCAACCCATTTTTAGCAACCTCAGAGTAGTCCTGGAAAATTTTCCTGTCTCGGAGACTCGTGTACCACAGTTCATTAGCAACCTTTCTGCTTAAGTTAAACAATAGAACTATGAAATACCAGTTTTCTAGAGCATTTTTGTTCCTGGATCCTCATTTACACTTAGGTCTTAAAGACAGGATTTGGATTGGTAGGAAGTGTCTTCTTCAGAAATCTTGCTGTTTAAGCAAAGTTTGAAGATGTATTGATTCAGTGATGCTCTGAAAATTCAGCAGATCTCAAATGTCTGAGCTTAGTTTAAACTAGGCTTGCAACAGCCTAGTCTTAAACTGATATCAATTTAAGATTATGTCATAACTTCTTTTTTGAAAATGCTGATCTTTTCAAAAGATGAAGTCTAATCTAACAAAATGTTCTAGGTGATGGAGCAAACCAGAACTCGTAAAAAAAGCAGTTTTATCTAAACTAATTAAATATTAGTGGCTAATGTAATTGACATGAAATGATTGATGAATAAATCATTGCATCTTGGCTAACATGTTCATTGAAAGGAAATGGTATCATTTATGTTTTAAAATCATGCTCCACTTTCATATGAAAATAAATTTATGTTTGACCAGCAACCAATACTTTTGCTATTTGCATCAATTAAAAAATGTTGCAACATAGAAAATTTTAAATGTGGCTTATCCCTGAAGACAAAGAAAATTATTAATTTATGCCTGCTTGCTGTTTATACAGCAAATTTTGGTCCTCACAGCTCTTCACAGAGTCCAGACTTCCCTGCCCTGAGGAGGCAGAACTTTCTGGCACCTGCTAGGGAGTATTATTATCTGCATTCTTGGCCACTGGCATGCTCTAATCTTCTGAAAACTCAGCAGAAGTAGCATCTTCCCATGTCAAAGGCTTTTCAGCTCTTTTGATGTTTTCCTTCGCTACAAAAACTGGTTTTATAATTCTTCAGATTTTTCCACTGTTCATTTAAATCAGTGATAATAACGATAATAATAATCATCAGCGTCAATATGTTTTCACAGAGTGCAGGATCCTTCTTACACCTCACGTCTTTTTTTTCTTTTCAGAAAAAAATTAGATTTGCTTTTGCATTGTTTCATTTGGTTTAACAGCACCTGGAACTGGTGCTGTTGATGAACATGTACAATTCAATTTATTCTCCTAAATGTGTCTTGTCTTCTGATACCATTGACGTTTTTCTTGCATATCCTGAAATCAAACACTAATCTAAAAATATTTCCTGAAATTTACTGTTTTGAATGACACTAATAAGAAAAATACTTCAGTCACATTCATGAGTACTGAATCAATAGTGATGCTTAGTGGCATTTGATCATTTTTGTGATGGCATCATGTCAGTGTTTTTTCAGAACAGGATAAAAGAGAGATTCTGCTTGAGCCAGATTCCTCCACTGCAAGTTAGCTGCACCTTATATTACTACCACTTTTTAACTCGTGTTGTAAATACTGTTGCAATGTTTTGTTAGCTCAAGGGATAAAATTAAGTGCTCCTTATTCTGTATTTGCCTCCATAATTAAACTTCATGTTTCTCATCATGTACTGCTGGAACAGGAGGGGAGATAACAAACTAGGTTACTTTAAGACTTGGGGAGATCTTTTTTGCATTCCCTTTCTCGTGCTTATTGTCTGTGTTTAGATGCAAGTGTTCATATTTCACAATTTATTTCTTACAAATGTTAGAATTTGCACACAAATACTTATAAACTAGACTTCTTTTCTTCCTTAAGCAATATTTTTTTAAAATTATAAGCCCATATTACTGTCACAAGTATTAATACATTGCTCTGACAGCAAAAAATAGTGTTCTAGCCCAGCCATGACCATGTCCAGGGCTGGTAAGAATGGGTTGCAGGCTGAATTAATTATTTGAACTAGGAATCAAAATATTGGAGGAACCAAGTGTCACAGTGAGAATGTTCCTTCTCTGGGAGCCTTTGGAAGTGCTCAGGTTCTTTGGAAGTACTTCAGGTTCTTTCTTTTCCTGTGGCACAAGGCAGCTGAGAAGGGAAGATGTGCACCTGAATATACAAAAGAGAGTTCACTGAGAATGTTAGAAAAACAGGTCCTTTGTGAAGTGCTCTCTTGGATTTGGTGAATGTGATCCCAGCTCTGAAGTCAAGGAGGGTTTTACTCCAATAATTGGGTGCAACTTCTGCTGGACTGTTCTGACCCTGATTGCCTCTGTAACCAGCTGTAGTTCAGCCATCATGTCCATGGAGGAACAGGCCAATGTCAGAGCACTGCAGAGCAAGGCTTTTCCTCCTGGGCCAAAGGAGTCAGCATAAATTAGCAGTTACCCTAAAATTTGTGCATCACAATCAGTGGAGTTCTGCTGTCTTATACCACGTGGAGGCTTGCTCTGATGGCCAAGAGATGTGAAGTGTGCCTGTGTGTATGCTGTCTCATACAACTGAAGGAAGATGAACCTTCTTAGGTGACCTCAGTAAACACCTGTGAAAATTGAACACTTTTCTAGCAAATGTACAAGGTAAATACACATTTGAGCAAAACTCTATAATTCAAGTTATTTTGCTGGCTGAATAATGCCACTGAAATTGTTAGAGTAGGCAGGTGAACACTGGTTCTTTCTTCATTACTTTGCATTTCGTAGAGATATAACAATTTTATTTTGTGATTTCTGCTAGCAGTCTCTTCTGCAACACCTAGAGCTGATTTATCACATGTCTTTGAAACAAAATCCTTTGCTATTAAGTGCAACTAGTATGGGATGTCCGGTCATCTGTTTTACTGTCACATTCTCGCCCTACTGCCTAACACAGTAATACTAGAAGGCTCAGTATGTTGGCATGGATTACAGGAGCCTAGGAGGAAGGTGAAACACAAAAAGGCTTTTTTCTTAACTGTTTACAGCCCCAGTCTCTCGTACTCACACTGAAAAAGTTCCCTTTTGTCACACCTAGTATATTTTTAGTTCCATTTGCATTATTTGTCTTAGCAATTTCGTGATAGGGTAGAAGTCTCACAGGTTTACAGACTTTTTTTTTTTTTTTTGCCTGGGTTTCCATTTTGCCTGGTTTAGTGAAGGCTTTTTAGCTAGGGCTTTATACTGCATTTATTCCACATGTCATTTTGGAGGAAGCTGCAAGAAAAAGTGACCTTTTAGGTTCTTTTTTTTTGGTTTTGTTTTCTTTTTTTTTTATTCTGTGAAATCACAGAGCCTTTCAAATAAGGAGAAACCAAAGCATGTGCAATAAGCTTTCTCTGAATGAGCTACTGTTGCTTTCATTGCTATTTGCACCACTTAACAGAAGATGCACACCAGGAATTTTATGAATATACACATATACAGGCCTGAGGAGACAAAAATTACAGTGAATACTATTCCCACACTCAACAGCTGGGAAGAAATACAAATTGTGTCAGGTAATGCAAACTATATTATGGTAGGTAAGCAAAAATTCACTAGTTAAATGTTGTGTATTCTTTGTTATTAAATTGCTCTTTTAAGATGACTGTTAGAAAAGAAGAACACGGATGAATAAGCTGATTAAATACCCTTAAGAGGTGTTTTGCTACACAAAACAAAATTCTGTGGCCTGAACTGCCTAGTCTGTTTTTTCTACGGGAAAAGAAGAATATTTATTTCTGTTGTCCCCATTTCTTCTTCAAGGTCAGGAGAAGAAACCCACAGAGATGGGGTTTATGGGTCTGTGTATGGAGACTTTACTCATCTGAATATATCAGGAACAATTTGGTTCAATTTCTTAAAGTCCTCATCACAATGACCTCCACTCTAGTTAGATTATTCATAGAGTAAGATATTGGTCATTATAAACGTATGTCAAAATATTCTGTGTTTTAGAAGAAGGAAAACTATCATTCTCTTTGTTTAAAGAGAGAGTAATTCTGTGTCTTCTCTTTATAGACCAAAAGGAATTAAAACCCCCACAAAAAAAAGAGATTTGAAAGCCTCAACTTACAGTTTTCCAAAACTGCACACAATGTGCCAGCTCCTCTTACATAGATACTGAGTAATTTTAGGCAACCTGTACAGCATAGAATCATAGAATCAAAGCATAGGACATAGTGGCCATCACTACAGAGCTCACAAATGATTTGAGTTTGTGCAAACTCAGCGTGGTCATTTTTTTCTGAATTAAACCATTTTACCTGTTTTATCCTAAGGCAGTGATGATGACATAGGGGCAGAGTGAAGATTGCTAAGCCCTGCTGTTCTCACACTTCCTAACTGGTTACTGACAGTGAGTTGGAGACGGGGAAGAAGCTCAGTATAATTAATTGTAATGTAAGTGCTTGAAGAAGAATATTGTTGGCAACATGGAAGTTGTATGTGGGACATGCACCCAATGGCAGAGGGGTGTGTGCTTTCATATGAGAATAGTATGAACAGCTATGTTACAGTGTGGAAACATCTGTACAGACATGCTTATTCACAGCAAAAAAAGACATGCTGTGCAGTAAGTATATATCAAGAAAAAAAGAGAATTGTATTGTATTTAGCTTACTTTTTTTCGTATTCTGTTCAGGGTTTTTTCCCCCAAGGACATTAATTTATTCTTTTTACGCATAGTCAAGAGATACTAGTTCTGTAAAAATTTTGTTTCCATCTGGTTTATATTGTTTAAATTAAGGTTTATGTTACTGCTTTTCTGTTGTGCTAAATATGGGTACTCATGAGAGTTTTGGCTAGCACTACAAAATTTTTATTATATGAAGTTCTTACCCAACAAGATTTTTCTTTTAAAAGTAAGAAAAGGTTTTTAAAAGTGGTTTCAACCTCTGAAGTGAAAAAGGGGGTTCATGCACATATTCCCTTGGCATAATAGAAAGTTGTTCAGATGTTCATGTACAGCAGCTTCTTTGGTTTCTTCCTATGTGTCATTTACCTTAGTTGGCTTGAAATACCATGATAAATATATCTTTATATTACATGAAAGAGCAAATCCCTTCCAGAAGAATTCATAACAGTTTAAAATTAAGGATACAAAGTAAGGAAATTCTTACCAAGTTCAGGCAGACACCTGTGTTAACACTGTGTGATCATGGATTGTGTATCTGTAAGTTAAATGCAAAATCCTGCTTCTGTGAAGTGTTATGTTTTTTCTTGTGATCATAAATGTTTAGGACTTCTCTCCTGCACCTCATACTGAAAGCAGCACATAGCCAGTAATACAGGGCCTGTGTCACCAAGGGGATATATTGATTCAGTAGTTATTCCCTGAGCAAGGTTCCCATTACAAGTGTTTAATAGAGCTTATTCAACAACTGCACTGCCTGTGGCATAACAGTTGTCTCCTGTTGTGTCCTTTGAGACCCACTCTCTCTGTGTTAGATATTATTGACCAAGTTGTTTATTAGTTAAGTTAAAGGTGTATTCCTTTATAGTGGAAAGTCCAAATGAAATAATTTTCGTCATGTGCTGGGTGTTCAGCTGGTGGGCAAAATGCTGTGAATTCTGATAGCATACATGGCTGTTAGGAGTCTTCTAAGGTAGGAATGTCTGGCTGCCTTCCAGTTCACAAATCACTAAACAATGTTTCAGGCTTTAGGAACTGACATATTTTCCTTCATCTCATCATGTCCTATTTCTGCTCTATGTTGTCTATACTTATTGAAGGCTTAATAATTTGGTTTTGTTGTACTGGTCCAGCAATCACTATAAAAACACAAAGTTCTTCGTGGTCTTTGATAATTTTAATGAATTCATGTTTGATGCTTAGAATGCATGAAAAACTTTTAGTATACAGATTGTAATTGTGAGACTGGTATTTTGTTTTGATAGCAATATTTTGGAGTGATGGGACCTCATTCTCCAGTACCTTGTACACTACATGGTGATTTGCAGTTGTGCAACATGAGGGATATGCTGCCAGGGTCACGTATCTACCAACCATGTCTAGCTAGAATTACTGACTGTGCTAGTCTAGCTAAGTATCCTAACACAGGTGCATCAGAAAAAAAAAGGTTTTCCTTATGTAGCCTTTTTCACAGTGGGAACTTTTTTTCTGTATAGCTCTGCTCTCAGAACTTCTGCTTGAGCAGGGAAGGATAAATTTTCAAAACCATAACTGTGTCCAAGCTAGAAACTTTAGCTACCACCATAGTGTCCTTCAGAAAGTGCAGCATTTAACACCTCTGTGCAGCACATCTACACAAGTCTGTAGTGTCGATAAATGTTAAAGCAAAACTTTCCACTTACTGTAATTATAATGTATTACCCCCACTTTTATTAGGTGTAATAGAGAACATGAGGGAAATGGGCCTTTTGTAGTTTTAAGCACTGTATTAACATAACTGTTTGAGCAGGATTGTTCTATGTGCTCAGTTGTGATTTATAGATGCAGCTGGGATGTGTAAAGTGATTGCTCTGCACTGAGGCAGCTCAGGAAGAATTCAGAAATCTCAGTGTGTCAGCAGCCCTTGAAAATTCATAATCAAGACTCTTAAAGGAGCTGGTTCACTGTACATAATTTTTAATATGTATTGGAACTTAAGAGAAATTACTTAAGACTGGAAACTAGCTGATAATTTACTTCCACTTTCAAGGGACCACTGAGATGACCTGCATATTTGTAGGCTGCTCAGGATACCGTTAATGAACAGACAGATGGAAAAGAAAAAAAAAGTGGCATCACAGAAAAATAGATATTGTCCAGTAAGTGTTATGCATGTATTGATGGAGTTCTAATTTAGTCATCCTGGATGTTAGAAGATGAAGACCTTATAACAGGATAGGTGTTATAGACCTTATAACAGGACTGGATACTAGTGAGTATCCAGTTGAAATGAAAAATCAGGCTTGCCTTTTTAAAAATGAGCCTGATCAGCAGTTAAAACAACCAGTGAGGGAAAGTGACAGCTTCATCACCCACTTGACAGAAGACACCTGGGCTATTTTTACTGTCCAGAGTAATTAATGGGTATCACTTGCACAGCTTTTAATTCATTTTAGAATACCTCATGTTGCACAGTCATCTTTCATTTATGTTAACCAGGATTTACTTTGGGTATCAGTGGAGTTTGCCCATGAAATTAAAGACCAGTCAGGCCAAAAGTGTAAACTTCAGCCTCAGTGCAGTCACATTACTGTATTCCTACAGAACACATTGAATTTCATCTCAGCTTTCATTGAAGGTCTTTATTAATTCATCCTTAAACAGTATGGTGCTTGTTTCCTGCAGTAACACACTTTGCTGCCTCTCTGTCCTGGGTGCTGTATTTTTAATACAAATATGTATTTTGAAATAATAGCTGAGATACTCCAATCCTCTCTGGATCTGGAAAAACAAATAAGTACTCTGACTGTTTTGTCATCATATATGTCATTTCAAAAAGACATCAACAAACATACTGGCTCATCACCCTCACTGGCTCAGTTTGTCTGCTCCATCTTCCTGCCTTTAAACCATTCCCAGTCTGACTGTTTTGCCCCACCAATGTGAGTGACAGGACTCAAAGTCTGTGCTGTTGACAGAGTAGGAGGCCTATTATTGCTGGTTCTTTTCTTTACATTAACACTTTGTCACATCCTTTGGCATTTTCAGGTTTGATAACATCCTGAAATACATTTTCTGACATCCTTTGTATAACCAACAGCACTGGCAAAGTTCTGGGAGCTGTGTAGGATTCTCTCTGAGGCTCCAGATTGAGTTGCCACAACTGCAGTGGTAGGAGCAGCAGTGCCATGCTGAACATACAGTAAGCTTTGTATAGGTGACAATATAGTCTGTGGTATGTTATTTCTTCCTTCTTTTTTTGTAATTTCTTTGAGGAATTCTGTGAAGGAGAGGACTGGAACACTTTTAAGTAGATGGTTAAGGTAGTCTATGAATAGGGGCAGGAAGATGTCAGAGCCCCATAGAATCCAATCCCATGGTGTAGGAGGGCAATTCAGTGTTATAAAGTTGATCATATGGAACAAAACATTAACCACTGCAGTAAATGTTCTTCAATGTGCAAACTGTAATTATTCAAAAACATGTAATACTATAACTATCACTGAAAACATTTTTGAGAAGAGTTCCTCTATAAATTATTCCAAGAAAGTGCTGTGGTTTTTAAATTTTGGTTCATTGGTGAATTAATTTGATTTGGTATTCATACAATGATCCTTTTGCACAGGTTCTAGATCAAAAATCTACTGCCCTCTACCATATCTAAATATTTGAAAGAAACATAGATTATTATTATGAAAATCACAAAACAAAAAAACCTGTGGCTTTTTTAATACCTACTTATGTAGATGTTATTGTAAGAGTTTTGAATAAACAATTAATAACTAATATTCAATTTACTTCTTTTATAACCTAGCAAATCCTATAATTTTGTTATGATCCTTTGTTAAAGGAGCTTCAGGCATCTTGCAAGGATGTGGAACCATCCAGCAGTATAATTGAGCAATGATTTTTTGGTTCAAAGCTCCTTTACAGAAGGCATAATCTAATCTTACGTAAAAAAATCATATGCCAAAACATTTAGTATTATCCAGCTAACTGACTGTGTAATGTAAAATCATCTTTGGTCTTTTCAGTTTAGTTTAAAGTGATATGTGTATGCAAAAAGACCTAAATAGATCTGAAAGCTTACTAATGGCAAATTAAACACATTCTAAGCATTCTGACTTCTTGAAGAGCAAATGCTCTCTTTCTTTACATAGTTTATTAACCTTGATTACTTGTGTAGCACCATAAGTTTCTACATGTTCATGCATTTAATTTCACACTGGATTGTCTTTGATTAAAAGATAAAAGAAAAAGGTTTTTTCTGTATCTGTACACCTCAGGTCTTCTGCAGATTATACCTCTTACAGAAGAGTAATTTCATTTTGTCGTTCCTCTACATGTGGGAAATTGCACTTTGCATACAAATACTGTAAAGAATCTTCTGGCTCTGCTCACAAAGGCAGAAATTAGGTGCAACTCCATGAAGGTGTATGGAATTATAATGCTAAATGACTTGTGGGTACTTCTCAAGAAAACTCTCTGTAATCAGCCAGGTCCCAGTTACCCTGAAGAGGTTCTGAGAATTTGGAATACTGTGAGTGCTTTTTCCTCAGTAAACACCAGCTTTCCTGGGCTCAGACATGTGTCTACTCAATGTGTAACCTAAATCAGCAGCTGAGATTGCTGGGTAATTGGGTCTCATAGGGCTTGTCCTTTGCAGAGCTTTCCCAGACAGACTGGGCTAGTGAGATCCAGAGTGCTCTAGGGGGAGAAGGGCACAGGAAAGCGGAGCGTTCTCATGTTGTCCCAGGATCTCAGCTGTGCTTTGCAGCTCTGCTGAGCTCCTGCTGCCACAGCACCCAGGGCATGAGCACTGTTAGTGCAGCTCCCACAGAGCTCTGCCGCACTGCACAGGAGAGATCACAGACACTGAGGAGTTTGGGTGCTACAGTCCAACACTCAGCCCTCTGAGGAGGGCTTTGAACTCCAGACTCACCTGGACTCAGTCATTCAGGAAGCAGCTACAGCTCAGGACTTGCTGCAGGAGTGGGGACATCCCTGTGTGAAGGCACCCACTGTCACAGCTTGGCTCAGGAATAGAGGAGGATAAAATGAATAGAATTGTAATCTAAAAAAAATAACAATATATGTGTTCATTTCTATAGTAAATTTTTTAAAGAATCATCAGTGTTTAGTGTTATCAGCCCAAGCTCTTGAACTTTACACTTCATACTGTTATTACTGTTATTACATTACTGTTATTACGCTGGTGGTGGCAAGCATGGCTTCGTGGCCTTTACCTCAACTATAAAATAAAACTAGTGCCCTTTTCTGTCTTAAAATACAGTGTGGAGAAATAATGAGCTCCTTTCCACTGTTGAGAATTGCCACTTAACAAACATTTTTTTCCAAGCTTAATTATCTGTGAAGTAATTACTTTACTAAAACCACTGAGATTTCATTTGCCCCTCAACAAACAACACAATGAGAAAAATCATGTTGTTATAAAGTTTTTCTTTTTGTTTTTCAGAGCTGTGTATGCAAAGGTAAAAATCCCTGCTTTTGTGATAGCACGAAAGGTAGCAAGGTAAGAACAACTACATTTGCCTTTTTTAAAATTAGCTTATATACTTGGAGACTGTGAACACATTAGTTCAGTTGGTACAGTGAGTGAATTTAGTGTGTTTACAACATTGCATGAAATTTGAACACCAGCAGAACCACTGCTTGAAGCACTAGATCCCTTTCACACACTCCTTACAAATGCCCACAGCTCCATTTCCCTGGCAGCAGCTCTCCAGTTACAAATTTCACGAAGCCATCAGGAGTGTCATGAGTGTCATGTTCAGTGCTTCCCTCTTTCCATCTTTGGACCCTGGCCCCCCTCCCTTTTCCGGTTCCTGAAGGAAAGCTACATGCACTGGCATCAAACAGATAAACCTCTTGTAGATCAAGACAGGGGATGAGTTCCTGGGTCCTGATCACAAACACCTTGCCAGCATTGAAGGAACAGCATCAAATCCGTCAGCAGTAGCAGATCCATGGCTCTGCCTGTTGCCAGTAGCAGCTTGGCAGAGGCTCTGAGTGGCTTTTAGTCAAACCTGAATTACACAAATGCCAAAAATTCTTTGAAACTCCCGCTTGCAGTTGGAAAAACAACTGGTTCACAAATGAAAGGGGCATTATTTAAGGAGTCATAGTTGTAATTCAGGCTAACCCTGAGCACAGAGATTACCATACTAAGCCTTAGCAACAGATTCCAGACATCTATAAAGATCTAGGATTGTGATTAGTCCCACTGATTGGCACATCTGGCTGGTAAAGAATTACTCACAACTTTACTCTTGTACTTCTTGTACCAAGAAAAATGTCATATTGCACCACAGAAAACACTGCTAGTCTTGCTAGGGAGCTAGGAAGCTTCATTTTGGTGTTGGAGAAAATTTCTCTCAAAGTAAACGTGTTCATTATTAAAATATATTTTCATAAGTGGGAAAGGAGAATACTAATATTTTCAGTAAAATTTCCATGTTTATTTTTAATCTTCTTAGTTGGTCTTACCTGACTTTCTCCTAACCAGTGAAATTGAGACAAGCTGAAAAACTAGAAAAAAAAATAAGCTGCCCACTAATAGAGAAATATTAATAAGAATGAACACGCACAACTTATCTTCATCAGTTCCATGTTAAATTACTGAGCAATTTGTAGGGAGGAGTGAATTATTGTTTACACGGATGAAGGTTTTCATGCAGCTTTGGAAAATCAGGACGATGACATTAATCAATATGTTTTGATAACTGTTGAATGTTAAGAAATTCTCCAACCTGAAAATCTTCTGTTCTTGTTGATCGGTGGAGAAGAAGGTGTGGATAAAGTTGCCTGTGCTGTACAAAGGGGAGTGAGGGTGTTAGGAGAGCGCGGGGCTGCTCTGGATCCGGGCAGCCCACCTTGGCTGCAGTGACGAGGGGACGAGCTCAGGGCAGGCAGCTCCAGGACTTTGCCTTTCCTGGGAGCTGGTACCGCACCCCCTCCAGCGGCACATCCTGGGATAGCATTAATCCTTTTGTCTTTCGACAGTGGTGAATGAAATAAACTATTTGTTATGAAAAGCTATGCTGATTTATGACAGAGATCTCACCATCACTTCATAATGCAATTCTGGTATTCATTTGTCTTAAATTATTCTGGGATTATATTCTATCTTTAGATATGTTTTTATTTTATTTTAATTCAGAAGCTATTTAAAATCTGGTGAGTTTGTGTTATTTTGAGTAGCAAGAATTTGTAGAGGGACAAGCCGAAGAATTTTGGCTTCCCAGAGATGTCTTTTGGATCCTGTCTTGTACGTCAAATAAGACACTCAAACTTCTGCACAGCAGATTTCAGATGCTTTCTTTGCAAAATTTCATATAAAGCAGAAGGAAAATAGACTCTGAGAGACTTGATAACCACGTCCTCTCTCTCCCACATCACCCTGTGATGTAAAAGGCCTTGAATAGGCAGCTCTTCACTGATGTAAAATTGAACATGCTAAATTGCTGCTGTCTGAAGAGCTGAAACACCTTTTCTGTTTATTAAAACCAAGACTTGCATCTTCTTTGTGTTTAACTAAGAATTGAAAATGCACCTTCCACAGCTTCCTGTATTCTGTTTGTGTAACTTCAATTTTCTGTTTCCTTTACATAGTTTGTTTATTTGAACTAGATCTTAAAAAAAACCCAAAAACCAAACCACCCATGAAAAAGTAGTTGGCTGTCTTAATCTCTGAAACACAGAACAATTTTAAAAGGTTGTCACTTACAGCAAGCAATTTTGTAATCTGTCTGAGTGGTTTTGTTGCATTTGTCTCCCACTGCTTTTTTCCTTGCCTTGCATGAAGAGAGGTACCAGTGTTTTGGAGCTGACCTTGCTGTAGAGCAGCAGGCATTAAGTTTGCTGACTACAAATTAGGGCTGCTATGATGGATTTGGATTTGTGTTGCTAAACATGATGTAGGAATATTAACCAGGAGTGTGTATCAGCTGCTTTCTTAAACTTTGCATGCTGTCAGCTGACTTCTGTACTCTGCAAAATCTTGAGTATTCTTGTGTTCTGAGGGCTTCAGCCATACTTAGGAGCATGTTGCCTCCTTCAGTGGTGCCATGGCAGCTCATAGGTGGGGCACAAAAGCAGGTCAGTGTGGGCAAGAGTAATATGTCTGCCACAGTGGCAGAAAGGTAAGGGGTACTGAAAGTAATGAATGCCTTAGAAATAGGCTATCAAAAGGAGAATTCGTGGATATTTTAAGAACTTAACGCTCTTAATGTTTACAGGGCGAAAAAGGCTTTCCTGGTGTTCCAGGTCCAGCTGGTCAAAGAGGCTTTCCTGGTCCAGAAGGACCTCCAGGGCCACAGGGACCAAAGGTAGGTATGTATGTGAGACAGAGAGAGACACACAGAAACTACTGTGCTCCACTGTGGAAGTCAGCTATGACTGTGTAGACAATTCTGTTTTAAACACCAAAACCAATCCAAAACCTGTTTCAGAGTTTCCTGTTTGGTGAGGGATATTATTTGTTCACCAGCTACAATGGTCATTTTGGATTGAGTCCAAGTAGCCAATGTGGCCATGGGCTTTTGTTTTCAGTTGTCCATTGGCCAGTGCTAAAGCACTGAATGGCAATGAACATGGACCTGAACAGATTTTTGCAGCACAGCCTCAGTTTTTGTCTTAACATCTATTAACATTTAGACATGTGTTGGGGAAAAAAAGGGAAACAAGCCCCTATTGAGACAAATATGAAAAACAGGTTTAAGAAAATTTGAAGAGAAAGGTGGTTTTTAAGATAAATCTTGGTCTGTTTAGGAAATACCTGGTTGTCTGCAATATGGAGATTGGCTTCAGTGACTTGAGCTTGCTTTCTTTCCTGTGTGCCTAAACTAAGGCATAGTTTTCTGCATAAGCAGAAAAAAGCCCCAACATCAAATAAATTGTGCATTAAAACATTTTATTTATATCTGTATTGAGGAACAGTAATCTTGCTGTCATCAATAAATTGACTCTGGTGAATAAATTATTTCCTTGTAAATGTGGTGTGAACTCAACCACAATATAAATCAGGAAGGTACTGCCACAATCACATTATGTCTAGGACCTGCACTTATGTGGCTACAGCAGTTAATCATAGCTTTAAACAAATGGGGTTTATAGTTTTAATTTGCTTAGGTATTGTTGCATTATTGTGCCCTATCTGGTTGCTGCAGTACTTTGTGGAAGTGATACCCATGGTAGATTTCATACATGTTGATGAGCCATTTGTTGGAACCCACTGAAGTGTTTAGCAGAGCATTTCCCTTTTAATAAGTGATAATAACTTCTGCAAGAATGGCAGAAAGTAGGGATAGCTTATCTAGCAAGCAGATCTCTGTTAGCCTGAACACCATCTGTTGCAGTGTTTGCCAGTCAGCTTCTATTCTATGCCTGTACATTTTCTTAAACAAAATGTGGCCCAGCATTTTAGAAGTTGTTATTCTTCACATTTCTCATTTCCTTTCTGGGAATCATAAAATCTTGTTAGCAGTAAAGCTCTGAGCATCTTGAAAGAATTCTAGCAGGTTCTATCTAGACAGTGCTGTGTCACTGTGGCACTTTTTGCTGTCTTCTTTCAGCCTTGCTCTGCCACTCTGTTTAGCTCCCTTTTCAGCCTGCTCCTGGTTTGCTTTTCCATGTTCAACAGTGCAGGTGAGAGTACATTACATCTGGAATTACATTGACATCACCTGTATCTGGGAACTTTCCAGCTATTTCCTCACAGGGAAGCATTTCCAGCTCTCACAGTTTGAACAAATCCATAGTGACCTGTTTCTCAACATACACTGTTACCTTTTTGACCTATGATGACACATATATTACACATTTCTTCACTGTGAAGGTATGAGGATGGTGAGGCCCTGGAGGAGGTTCCCCATCCTTAGAAGTGCTCAAGGTTGGGTTGCATGAGGCTTTGAGCAACCTAGTCTAGTGCAAGGTGTCACTGTCCATGGGAGGGAGGTTGGAACTAGATGGTCTTTGAGGTCTCTTAAAAATATTGCATGTCCCATTGACATATTTGTGCTTTTTCTCATTTCTGTTGAAATACATTGCTTTCCACTTGTGATCCAGGGTTCTCCAGGGCTTACGGGCTTAGTTGGACCCAAAGGTATACGAGTAAGTGTTTATATTTTAAAAAAACTTGTGTTTTCTATGTTGTGTTAAATTGGAACTTGGTTCAATAATATGTCAAAATAAAAGAAAAACATGTGTGATTTTAAAGTATGGTTAAAATTTATGACACAATGTATGCACATACATTATTTATTTTTAGAACTTGCCTTTTTTGCCAGACTTTACTTGCAAGGTTCATGCTGTATGTATGTGCTATGAAAAAGTCAGACTAGAATTCCATGAAGAGTTTTGTTTGTTTTTTTGTTTGTTTTTCTGTGGGCAAATCCAGTCTATGTTAATAGTGTGCAAGCTACCATTCTGCTTGATTCACAGTCAGAAGAGTTAAGGAAATAATGATCTTTTGATAGAATCATCTTCTTCTGAATGTGATCAAAGAAAAACTGCATCATGAGCTTTTGTTTAATATTTGTAATATTATTTCCGTGGTTTTATATCATTAGGGACTCCCAGGAATACCCGGATTTTCAGGTCCTCCAGGCCTTCCAGTAAGTAAAACCGAAACCAGTTTAACCATTCGTCTCTTGCTACAGTCTTCAGTGCCCAATTATCTTCAGCTCAATGTGCTCACTGTAGTCTCAACATCAACTTTGTCTCTGTCAATTGGCCTAGAGATAAAAATCTTGGCATCAGCAGTTCTTACTCACTGTAATGATTTAAGAATACATTGTAATCTGTCAAGTCTTGTGAAACACTGCTCCAACATAAACTTTTCAGTGTTTCTGTAGGGCAATATGAATGTGCAAAAACAAAGCCTGTGTCAATTTTGTGCCTCTTTTTAGGGTGAACCGGGATCTGTTGGGCCTCCTGGGCACCCGGGTGTTCCAGGATGCAATGGCACAAAGGTACAAACCAAGCTGAATGTTCTGGACATTGTTTAGCTGTGCTTGGGAATGGCCAAAAGTATTCTAAGTTCCCCCCTCCATCTCCCCACTATCCCCCCAATATACAAAAACTTTGATTTGTTTTGGTTTCTGACTTTATCAATTAGAAAAGGCTGAAATCATGAGGCCAGGGGAAGGAAAAGTGCTGCCTTTTTGTGCAAGATAGATAATTAAACTTTGCTAAAAGTTAAGAATAATGTTTGATATTTTGACAGATTAACTTCATTCATTTAATCCAGAAGACCCAATCAGTTTTGTCCAACATGTCCTTCTGTTGCAATGGGTTATAGAAGAGAGAGTTAATCAATTTTATTTCTCCAGTATCTAGCTTGCAGTTGACAATTCATAAGTCCTGAAAGTAATTAAAAGGCATAATGTTAAGTTACAGATTTACTAGGTTTTCTTTGCTCTAGGAGTAAATGCTTCCAGTATTCTGAAAAAGGGAGTCAGAATAATGCCTACTACAGAAAATCCTACATTTCTAGTGTAACAGTGAACTGAGGGGACAGCTAATAAAGCCTGGTGTCTGGGGTAGAATTTGAGACCCATACAATGGTATGTTCCCCTTCTAACAAAATATGGTGGTAATGCAATCATAGTTTTAGTGTGATAACATAAAAAACTTCTTTTATAATCACAGTTGCTAAAAGCGGACTAAATAATAAACAATAATTTGCATTAACACTCACTGTTACTGCTTTCAGGGTGACCAAGGATTTCCAGGTCTTCCAGGCAGAAGAGGTGCTCCAGGTGTTCCAGTAGGTGTCTGTGAAATTCATGATTGTGTGCAGTCCTACCACATAAAGCCAGTCACTGAAGGAGGGTAAAGCCTCACATTAGCTCCTATTGACAACGGTTGAAATATATAGGTATCCCCATTTTATTACCATGAAAACTCTGTGGTAAAGAGACCAAAGTTAAAAGTAATGCTTTGCTGGCTGCATGTTGGACCTCAACTTCATAGTTAATGAGTGTATGACATTCATTGACTGGAGTTCTCTCTTTAGTCGCAAGGGATATTCACAGTAATTTACCACTTACATCTCTAAAGGTGTCAAAAATATATGTAAAATATTGCAGTTTCAGTTCATGCCTAAATATCTTTGAGGTAAAAGTGGCTTAATTAGGTTAGTCAGAATCACAAATTAAACCCAGAACTTTTCATTCTGGGTGCATTGCTTTAACCCTAGGATTTGGGGTTTTTCTCTGTAGAAATGCAGTTGTAAGAAAAACCTCTAAACAAATGGAAAAGGAATGCTCTCTGTCAAGTTCCAGTGGCTTCAAATCTAATAACTTCCAAACATGATCTTTATTTTACCAGTTCTCTTGATTTTATTTGTTTATTCATTTATTAAGGTCAGTCTTCAAAGCAGTTCTGCCTTCACTTATAGAGTTGTGCCTGTGACATATTTTTAACAATATGCCCTTTCTTTAATTGAAGTCTGGCATAATAAACCCAACTATACACCTTCTTCATGGAAATAAATAACTTGAAGAGCACCAAGCTTAGAGAATATTTAGCATATCCTTTGAGCACTGTCTCTTTTACTTTCTGTTTTAATATGACTGTTCTTCTTCCTAGGGTATTGATGGTATCAAAGGAGAGAAGGTCAGTTATTTGCATCATATTACACAAAGTATTTATTGGTTATCAACAATTTGTGTGTATGTCTGCTGCTGGAAAGGAGTTCTTAACATCACCATTCATGGAAAACAGAAGATTTACTGTCCAGAAGAAGCAATCACAAAGTTTGGTGCTTCATTTGTACTGGTAGCTTTCACCTCAGGTTACAAAATGGTATATAATTTTTCCCTTAAGCTACTGTTACTGCATGCAAGGAATTTAACACTTTCAAGCACACAAGGAACAGGTTATGAATTCATAGGGAAATCTGCAGATGGACTAGAGAGTATTTTAAAGGGTTAAAAAGAATCAAAAATAAATTGAAGACAAGGACAGTGCATGAGTAATGTAGGTAAATCTGGAAAGAAGACTGCTCCTAACAGAGAGCTGATAAAGGTGTGTTTTCTTTAATAAAATCTTTTTTAAAGGTAGAATTAGCCATAGTGTACAATTTTCATCGTTATGCAGTTCTGATGCAACTTATTTCCCTACAAACTGTATTAGAAGATTTGTTTCACTGCAGAGTTCTATAGCATAACTTTTTATCTTTGTTTTTATCTAATTGTCCAGGGGTCCCCTGCAGATGGATATAGCCAAGAGTATGGTGCAAAAGGTGATCCTGGATTGCCAGGAATGCCTGGACTTCAGGTAACTCAGAATTAAGACAATTATTTATATAAAATATATAAAATAATATATATAATATCAGTAGGTATTAAAATTATGTTGTATTTTATATAATTTAAATGTATAATTTATTTTATATAGATAGAGTATTTTTTACAATTATGTCACTCATTTCTAAAAAAAACAGCAATTCTGTGTCTTAAAATATTAACTTTATATAATCTGATCAATACAATATATTAGAAGTCTCTTTTCTGGCTTTACAGAAAGAGTACACCAAGACAATTGTAATTAATTTTGCCATCAGAACCAATAGTGTCCCCTATGTGTTAGTAAAGTGAGATGGGCTGGTCAGATTGCAGACAAACAGTACTTTAGATATGGAGAAAAACTGGTCATAGATTTATGAGTTTAACCCTACATATAGAATAGAACAGAACAGAATAGAATGGAATGGAGCATTTGGAAGAGAACCATAATGGCCATTAGTCAATGCTACAATTCCCCATGAAGTGAGATTGAACAGATTAGACCAGCTCAACTTCTAGAGTACTCACAAAAGACAGTATGGTCTGTCTTTTAAAAATGGACATTAATAGACAGAACTGACATTTATTTTGAGTATTACAATAAACAGAGAGCATTAAATTAAAAAAAAAATAATTTTTTTTTTCATTTCTTTGAAAGTGAAGCTTTAAAATATAGGGTTTATTGAATAGAACATTTGAAAGATTGAAGGCTTATTAGGATCCTTAGTAGGACTATATGGATTATGAATCCACATTTCTCAGAAGAATTACATCCTCACTTGAGTAGTTCAGTATTAGAACAGATATGTTTTTTCATATTTTAAAACATATGGCAACCAATGAAGCAGTGAGGAAGAGTTAAGATTCTGTGTTATCCTGAGACCTGAAAAAGAAATTCAGAAACAGTGCTGCTCCTCTATTTGCTATTCAGTTCATTGGTGGTTTGCTCATAATCTTGCCAGAGATTTATTCCTGTTTCTTTTTTAATATGCAGGGTGCCCAGGGTGCTCAAGGATATCCTGGGGAACTTGGACCACAGGGCCCTCCAGGACCTTTAGTGAGTATGGACTTATATCTTCCTTGTTACTTTATCCTTTGATTTTCCCTAAACCCTATGGAATTACACAAATACAAGTACCTGACTATGCCAGACTTATGTGAGATCTAGATACATGTGTATGTAAAATCTATGTCCTTCTGCACACATCTGATTTCTTGTTTTCAGTTTCTTTTGATTATTTTTATTCATGATAATTTCTACATTTTCAGATGTGCCTTATCCACATAGGCATAACTTTTAGTTCCCAAATGGCTACCCATTCATTCACTTTAAATACTAATGTATATATAACTTTGAGAGATGTATGTGTTTACAACTAGACTGTATAAACAGTCTGTCACCCACTGACAATGACTTGTGGTTGTAAAAGTGGAAGGAAAAATAAAAATAGTGATATAATTCATCATTCGAAGCTGAGTTCTTCTAAAAACCTATATCAGTGCTAAAGATCTTGTTTTGTTTCTTGTTTTAAATTAAGGATATTTTTTTCCTTTTCTATAGCTTATACCAGGGAAAGCAGGACCTCCTGGACCTAAGGTAGTCTCAGATTGGTAATAAAAATGAAGACTTTCTATTATGTGTAACATCAATTAACCTATTTTCATAGGTGTTTTTAAAATTTTTTAAAAAATAATTTTTGGGGATTATTTTTACAGGGTCTGATGGGACTGAAAGTAATTGGAAGCAAAGGAAGAAAGGTAATTTCATACAAAGTGTAAAACGCTTTGTAAGTTTTGTATCTGTTTTCTGCGTATTCTGATATGCCGTGGTGAAATGTTTGGGGAGGCAAGTACTGTGAAATAAAAGTTTTCAGTATATATGTGGAAATCTTTTGCTGGAAAATGTTGGAAAACCACACTGTTTGTAATGACTCTGTTTTTCTTTTTTCTTTCTAGGGTGACACTGGGTTAACTGGCCCCCCTGGACCCCCAGGAACTGTCATTGTGACATTGAGTGGCCCAGACAACATGACGGTAGTAGAATTGTTACATATCATGTTCAGATAAGCCATCTCCCTATGTTTGACTTCAAGAGGACATTTTCATCTACATTTTCTTCTTCATTTACTTTTAACCCAGCCTAACATTTTCCAAGGTTGTTTAGTTAGATATTAAGCTCTCCTTAGAGTGTGTCTGGTCTGCACAGCCAGCTCAGCTGGAGCCTGTGTGTCCAGGTGCACATCTGCACAATGCCACTGGAATGCTGCATGGATCCACCTGCTGTGGGTCTCTGAGCACATGAAGAGTAAATCACTTTTAGCTTCCCCAAATCAACGTGTGTTTTCTGAGTGGCCCTCAAAGCCACAGCAGTGTTGAACCTCCTGGCCTTGTCACTGAAAATATCAGGACTCTGAGCTACCCGAGTGACACAAAACCTTGCAACATATTCATCTACATATTGTAGTTTGTTTTCTCATTGCTTTTACTGAAACATGAGTAACCAGGGGAAGCGTTGGAAAGACAATAAACATTGAAGAAGGGAAATATTCTGATTCAGCTTTCATTTTAAGTATTGCTTTATGAATTAAAATTCTTGATTTTTGTCCTTCTATAGAAATTAAATAGCAGTAATTAAAGTATTCACATATTTACAGGACAAGTCCTCAACCTGATCTTGACTCTGTTTTTCTTATTCAATTCTCAACTAATCCATGAATGTATCAAAACTCCTTCTCCATTTAGTGCTAAAATAAAAAGTGAATTTTGCACAACGCTGTATTGGGGAGAGAAGAGAAGGATTGCAGAAGCAAGATTCAGCCTTTAGCATAGCAGCTCTCCCTGTTTAAATCAAATATGGACCACTTGGAGCATTTTCCAGTCACAGCTGTGGGGATTGATCGTGGGGGAATGGCAACTTTTCAGAGACATTGTGCATTAAGGTTTAAAAAACCCCCAAAAATCGTTACATAAATAGTTTGGAGCATCAGTCTAACCAGGTAACGATTAGGCAGTCCCTAAACTTTGGCTTTACAGCGACCTGAGTTGTGGGCCAGTACATAATGGTGCTCTGCAATAATCTAATCTTATGCCCACAGAGGCAACGGTGGTGTGGGTGGCCACTGCATTTATGTTTGGGAAGTAACTGTAGCTCAAGTGAAGCAACTAAGGTTTATTTGGTTTTTTGCTTGCTACTTTTTGCCCTTTGTGGGGATATTTACTATCTGTATTTGCATGCAGTCCCCTTGCATGCAATCACAAGTAGATTATTTTGACCTTGTTCTTTTCTGAAATATGTGCAGACCCAGTTTCTTTTACAAACATCATAGATTTAGTCAGGAAGATTGATAGGAAGTTTCTGTTTCTTAGTCATTTAAGTAGAACCATCTCTGCTTAAAGAAGCTTGCTGGTGACATAAGGATTTCCCATTTGTCAAACTGGAGCGTTATGGTAAGCACAGAAAAGTCCAAGAGACCATAGTAAATTCTTCTTTTCTGTGTATTAGGACTTGAAAGGAGAGAAAGGAGAAAAAGGATCAAGAGGACTTCCAGGGCCAATGGGGTTTACAGTAAGTGACCAGAAGTAAATGCCTAAAATCCAGATGTTCAGGCAGCATCATACTATTGGTACTCTAAATGCTACCTATTAAATGTTACTCTTTAGAGTCCAGTATTTACACCACTTATTTCAACCTTTAATGACAAGAATAGAACTGATGAATAGAACACATTAAAGATTTTAAAAATTATAAAATATATATTTAATTTAGAAAATGAGAGTCTCAAAGTATGTGTATCTCAAGTGTGGTTTTGTTACAGGGGCCAATTGGTGATTCTCAGAGTGAAAAGGGTGACCGAGGAGAACCTGGAGCAGAGGTATGTGCAAACAATTGGATACACATATGTTAGTCTGTTCTGAAAAGCAGTTTTAAACTGGTGTTGCTGTCCAGTATTTGTTTCAATGCTACTCTGAGCAAAATTTCTTAGATTCAAAAGCTCTTTCATGCAGTAAAACCAGATGAGAGCTGATAGTCAAGTGGCTGTTCCTATAGGCTCACATACTATGAGTACAGAGTCAAGTGATGGTGGGTGCACTTCAATTTGTTTTGCTATAAAGGTTCTGCTGTTGAAACTTAGTAAAAAATGTACTTTTCTGAGCATGTACAGGCCTTATAGTGTAAGTGTATATGGAGAAGAGAATTAAAAACACTGGGTTTACTTAAGACAGCACACTGAAATTAGTATACTCAACCAGCAGCCATGTAGAGATGTGAAAAAAGTTGCCTAAGAGAGTTATTCTGTTAACCAGGATAGTATGTCAAAAAATAATATATTTAATTTGAAAATCATACATATCGAAATATAATTTACTTGAGTATATCTCCACTTGGAGGATAATTAAATGGAAAGCTGCAACTTTGCCTTCAAATTACTTGCAAACTTTCAGATAAAAATTAATCAATGAGATGCAGGTTCTTAGTAACTAAAACTGTATGAATGCATAACAATTTACCAATATATAAGTATTGTTCTTTCTTCAATTTTATGATGCTAAAACAATGAGGATATTACAGAGCAACTTGATTGTAATTCCTATAAATGATGAAGATTTTAATTTCCATTTGAGTTACTGGCATAAAGTACTAAAAGCTCTTGTGTGTTATTACTCTGTGTTTCTTCCACATTATGTGTTCTGTTTGTGAAAGCCCTGTCCTGTCATGCAGTAATTTTTTTTTAATTCTTTTGATTGACCTCTCCCTTCCTCTCTTGTGGAGAAAGTAGTAGAGCACCCTTACTTTTCTGCATGTTGCTCTGGAAGAGTGCTAAGGAAATACAAATTGTTGTTAAGGCATTGACTGACTGTTCTGAAATGAAAATTACATTAGTGAGCACAAATATCAAATATCTCTGGATTTTACATTCAGAAAGAAGACACTATTTTTAGCAAGCAAGTTTTGAGCCTGTGGGGATGACATTCCAGCTCCCCTTCACCTCTTCTCTACTATCATGTTTGGATAAGTTCTGATATCTTTTGCTGTTATTCTGTAGAGAGGAAAAAAAAAATCTAAATTATTCTTTCTTTCCAGTTGTTCTGAGCTCAACATCTTCCCCCTCCCCCCCCAGTTTTATCTTTTCACTGTCTTCCTTCTGTGAATTTTAATGAACCAGGTTTTCCTCTTTTTTGCTTTCAAGGTGGCAAGCTGGGGATCCATATTCACAATTGTGTTTTCATTTCATTCTCTTTCTCTCCCTATTTCTTCCCCTTCTCTCCCTTCCCTTTGTCTTCTTTTCTTATTGTTGTTATGAATTGCTTAAAACTGTGTTGTTGCCACACCAGACACCAGGACCCATCAGGACACTGCTGAATGCTCTGTGCCGCTGAAAACAGCAGATACCTCTGGCACGCCGCCTCCTTCTGTTCTCACTTTTCCATCTACTGCCCTACTTCAGATACCTTTGAAGTGCACACCCTATTCTTTTTCATGAAGTAACTTCTCTTCAAGTCTCCTCTTGCAGGAAATGGGGTTAAGAGTGAAGTCCTGCTTCGATATCCTCACCATTAGAAGGGCTGCTTGCTGCTCTATTGTTTTATGATTTGTCTTCCTTCTGCGAGAACCTGATTTTGCACCAAACTTTCTGCACTTGCCTGGCACTTTCTGATGGTGAAGTCTGTTACAAATAATCCTCCACAGGAGGAGAAATGTCTGTGGAATATCTTACTACCTGTTTTGTAAAGTTTTATGAACATTAGTTATGATTAATGAACACTTTAAAAATAACTGTAATGGCTTTTTACAATTTATACAGACCTAGCATATAGTTATGTGCACAGCATCTAGTTGCTATTGTCTTTGAATGCAATGACCCCAGTTCTTAATTTTTTCTTTAAATCTTATTTTATGTTTTTCCTTTGTAGGGTAAACCTGGAAAAGAAGGTGCCCCAGGTCCACCTGGCTTACCGGTAATAAAGGAAGCCTTCTAAATTTTTTCTAAGTAATAGTCGTCTCTTAGTCACAGTTCTATTTTCCTGTCACAGCTTTTTCTCCTTGCAGAATGTGTTTGAAAATGTTAATTTGCACACACTAAAACATTTCCTTTCCCACCATGGAACATACCATGTCCTCATAGAGAGGCTCAGTTCATAGATGTTGTTTCTTCTGTGTAAAATCAAAAGACCTGTTGCTTGCTGCTGACTGAGTTTGAGACACACTCCAAGTTGTGTAAAATTAATTCTGCTGAGTTTTATTCTGGTTAGTCACATTGAAATTTTTGCAAAAGAGTTACACCTTCCCTTTGACATAAATCAAGAAGAAAAATGAATAGTTTTTAATCACTAGAATCAAAGAAATTGTTTTACAAAGAAAAGTTATTGTCAGGGTCACAGCTGTCTTGGCCTGAAACAAGATGACTAATAGATATTAGACTGTCATTTTGTTAACATATAATTCTTAATTTCGCTTATAGAATGGCATATTTTGTCTCATTTGTGTATTAATTTAAAAGCTGAAGTTGTTCAAATGTATTTGAAATACTATATTCAGTTGCTTAAATTTCAGTTCTTTTATTTACTTCACTTCAACTTGCACAACGTCATTAGAGTCACAGTGACCTTACAAATATCAAATCAACATTCTTCCTACCAGAATAGCCCATTTTACATGTATCCTACTAAAACATCTTTGTCATGCTAAAACGACCTTCACAGACAGTCTAAACACATTCCAGTCTGAGAAAGCACATGGAATGACAGACTGCAAAGCTCTGTTCACAGAAAGAAAACTTTCTGTCATGGCAAAGACATGTCATTGCTCTGTTCCCATTTCAGCTTCACTAACCAGCAGTGCATTCAACTGCATAAGCCTCTGAGAAGTCCCTTTGCCTTGCACATGCACAACTGCAGAAAGCCTTAGTCTGTTTTGCCTGCTCTTGCTGACACCTCTTGAGATCAGCACCATCGCACAGACTGACCGGGTTCTGGGAGAGGGTTGGTGAACATGAGAGCCTCACACTATGTTCAGTTCCTCCCCTCTTCAGAAACAGTTTGAAGAGGGAGAACTCAGAGCCTCCTACACTTGGGAGTGTTGGAGTGTGCTATAATAAAGGCAGGTTTGAATGGGAGACCTGTGGCATTTCCTACAGACATGGAACTGTGCCTCAAACTGGGGCTTTCACTGAGAATTCTTCCCCTGAGCCAGTCACGTTCATCTTGCCAGCACCATGAAAGATTTTAGAAGGCTTTACATTTTAGATCTTAATGATGTCAGTGCTAAAAGATTCATCCTCATTAAATTGTGTACTGTCATCTGCAGGGACAAAAGGGTGAACAGGGCAGACCAGGACTGGCTGGAAGGCAAGGAGCTAAGGTATTATCTAATGGTTTTGGCATCGCTTTTGAGGGTGAGGATAAGCTATACTTGGGGGTTATATAATTAAGGGTGAGGATAAGTTTTGTTTGAGGGTTATTATATAATTTCATTTATTCCCTGTATATACTACGTGTTTTACTTGACCTAACAGATGACAAGTAATGATCTCATGAAATAAGGAATGGATCAGCTGAAATGGACTGTGTGTTTGAACTGGTGTCCATCTGTGCCTGCTGAGCTCCTGTAGTTTTTGGTGTATGAGGCTGAATAGGAGGTTTGTGCAAGGAACAAAGAGAGTGGTGAAGGACTGGTCAGGAGCAGAAGTTCTTCCTTAGTGTTTTGAACAACATACTGAAGTAACAGTGGGTAAATGTCATTCCATGTATTGTTTTTAATAAACAAACCCATCTCTGTCCTTTGATGAAGGGAATGAAAGGAAACCCTGGTCCACCTGGAACTTGTGGTCGAGTAAGTGCAAATTATCTTCATCATCTAATTTTTCTAAACCATTAGAGTAAGAATGGTCCAAACTGACTATATGAGGCAATAATAGATGACCTGTGATGCTCTAATTGGGGTATGGCTTTCTCAAAGTACTGATATTGCTGGGATTTCACATAGATGACATCTTCCTTCATGTGGAGCTGGACACAGGATAAGTGCCTGGTTATACCTCACTCAGATCCAGCAATTCTGGCAGGAGATTGGACTGTCAAGAACAGTTACAATTTATTTTTATAATGTTAAATATATTATATAAGGAGATAATATTTAAACCAATTTCTAATCAGTTCCAGAATGGGTGGCATTCCTTTTAAAATCCCAAGGCGTTTTAAAGAAAGCAAGAGCTGCCATGGGTATGATTTCTCTGTCTAGCCATGCTGTCTCCCTAGTGGCTTTCCTAAAGGAGACAAATGCACCTAATGGAAACCTTCTGCCCAAGTGGTTTAAAAGAAATAGCTTTGTAAAAAGTTGATTTTCCTTGTGATATTGACAGAATACTAAAAAAACCCACTGCTTTTCAAAAAATCCACAGGAGAAAAGTAAAAAGTTTGAATTTTAATTTTAAGCAGTTTTTCATTCATTTTAAAATTGGTGCATTCGTTGTCAGTTTAAATTTCAGTGTGATGTTTATGTATCATGGCACAGTAATTATTATAATAATGATTTGCCAGTAATGGTGTCTGTGCAGAATAACCCAGAAAAGAGAAAAAATTAGTAGTTATAAAAAAATAGTTACAGCAAAGTGCCTTTTGATTTTGCCTGTCATTTGTAGAAACTTTGAAACATCATGATATTAAACTTCAATAAATTAAGTATTAGTTTTACAGGAATTACTTTTAAAATAATTAGATTTTACATAGTTGAGTTTTGCCCATCTTCATGTATGATAATTTAAAAGAATAGCCTACATACAACTGATGCAGCTTTGAGACAGTGGATTAGCCTAAGTGATCCAAGAGATTTCTTTCCAGAATGTTTTCTGTTTCATGGCTATCATGATATTCATAACTGGGCCTCCAACTTACACTTTGCTGTATAATTGCATCTGCAGGCAGAGATGTTCTCTGAGTGTTGAGGAACTGAGCTCAAAGCTCAGCCCCATCTCTTTGTACAGGTCTCTTGGCACTGTCTCTGTATAGCAATTATGATTTCACTTCTGATTGCTTGTAATTACAAAGTGTGATTAGCAAGGGTTCGTGGTGTCACAATATCGAAATTATGAATGGAATCATAACATTATTTTAACCAAATGTTCAATATGAGGGACTGTGCTTCTCTCTTTGTTCTTGCAACTTCTTCTTATCGTCTTTCTCTTAAGACGGAGTATTATGATTATGTGGTTGGTGAAAAAGGAGATGAAGGATCCCCTGGACCTCCTGGACCAAAAGGTCAACGTGGCATTCCTGGTGAGTGGGACATCAAAAAACTAGAATTTTATCAACAGCAGTCCACTCAAAGAGCTTGTTGCAGACTACGTTTTGAGCACCCAGCAACCTGCTTCTGCCTTTACAAAAATATTTCCTAAACTGCCATCAAATTGTAGCCTTGAAATGTATTTTAAGACTTCCTCTTAAAAGTAATTGTCAGTATGCAACAGTTGCATGAGTACTAAAATTCTACTCTGGAAAAACCAAATTCTTATTTTATCTTTTAAGCTTAAAATGCAGAAGATCAAAGTTTGTGGTCAATATTATTGAATAGTGACTTTGAAGAGTATAAAGTGGTTTAACTCAAGTTCTTAATATATTGCTTTTACAGGGCCACAGGGTCCTCCTGGAGATGCTGGTAGACCAGGTATGTAAAATAATCCAGTACCAATAATAAAATACATTGTTCTTCCTGTCTGTTATAATTAATCAGTTTTGTGACATCTTACTTTCAAGTGACTTTAAACCTATCTCTAAATGGTAAATAATGTCACTCCAAAGCTTTGAGGGTCAAGTACTTAGATTAAAGATCATTTTAAAATGTCTTTAGATTCTCATTGTGATTATTTAATATAAGACAAAAAAGATTTCTGGGATAAACACAGTGTATTTATCTGTCACTCATCCTATTGAGTACTTACTTTGCTTTGAAATTCCACTTCTTCTTTAACTCTGTTTTTGTATTTTCTCCTCTTTGGTTAGGCGTGTCAAGACCTGGTCTGAGAGGTCCTCCAGGATTTCCTGGGCCAAAAGGAACAAAAGGAGAGAAAGGACAAACTGGCTTGTGTATTGTAGGCCCTCCAGGACCACCTGGTATTACTGGCAGACCTGGTTCTATTGGATTACCAGGTCCTCCTGGAGAACCAGGTGACGTGTCAGTATGGTATTTATCAGGCAGAAGAACAAATCCAGAGTCATCTTTATAAGTGATGTATTTGCACAATCTCCTGCATTAGATATTAAGTATATTTTGAGTACTGTGATTGAATATAAATTGTCTTTTGAAATTTTGTTTTAGGATATCCATGAAAACATGCATGGAACACAGGTTCTCCATTACTAGTGAATTTCTCTGGGAATATACAATGACTTCCCAATAAAAAGATTTCTCACCTTTTTGTATAACTGTGGCTGTAAAAATATTCTCCATAAAACCAAGAAATACTAATAAGAGAATTTTGTTCTTAAAATTAATTCTTCCAAAAGCTGTAGTAAATCTGTAAAGCTAAATTCAGAAGGGGCTAATCTGAAAGCTGGAGAAATAGAGAACTTGCATACCTCCAGGGGTCTTAGTGGGCCTTAGAGCAGATTGGAAGTTCTGGCAGCATGAAAATATATCAGTGGCAGTTTATAAAACTTTAGATAATGTATTAACTAGGAACACCTCTTCAATTAGGAGTACCAACAGGATCATGTTTCTTTTGTGTGAGGTATTGCCAAACCAGTTTTTTTGCTGTAACACTAGTGTAGTTCTACTCTTTTATCTCTCTTTAAAAATATATTTGTCCCCCAAATATATTAGCTTAGGAAGAGCTTGATGCATGTTCTGTTTTTCCTAAAGTAATAGTAAATGAAGCAGAATAATTCTGTGAAAGAGAAATGAACAGCGTTAATAATTTAGTCTTAATAAAAAGTTTACCTCCCATTTGTGTTAAAAGAAAGAATTATGTTCCTATTGATTCAAATGAAATGGAAATACTTTCTCCAGAAGGGATCATGCTTTTTAAAAAAGTCTAGATAGATGGATCAGATAATCTTCTGAGATTTAATTTGGCATTACCATTACCTCAAGTACTTCTAGTTGAAGATGGTTTGGATTTTTCCAGTTAGTTCTCTTTTAAATGAATCACAGTTGGAAGAGACCCATAAGTATTAGAATACCACCTCCAGCTCATCGCTGCAACTTTTTTCTCTCTTAGCAACTAGAGAATTGTCTGAGTAACCTGCTGATGTAATGGTGCCATGCTCGTTTCATTACCAGGTAGAGTAACATTCAGAACAGGCCTACCAGGATTTCCTGGAGAACCAGGATATGTAGGACCTCCAGGACCTCCAGGAGATACTGGCATGAAAGGTCAGTTTCAGAAAACTACCACTCACAAGGAGATGGTACAATCCAGTAATCTTCATCTTAATTTCATTTTAAGACATTTGACTATTTCAGAGATTTAAGAAAATTCATTAGAGATAACAAGATGTCTTCCTCCCCTTACATTTCCCCTTCCATCTAGAAGAGCAGTGCATGTGCCAGCACTGCACACCAGTAGTACAGCACTGCACACAGTGTAGATCTTCACTGGAACAAACAATTATTAGAGACTGGGAGGATTTTGTACACCCCTTTTGGTACCGTCAGTGCTAACAGTTGGTCTCCGAAAGAAGCTTCCATCTGCAAATTTCACCCGTAGGAGCTGCTGAATCTCCTTGCTTTTAGACAGCCCTTAGAATGAGCCTGGCTGTCACAGAGCATGTTAGTTCAAAGAGTATGTTCCTTTCTTCTTTCAAGAGAATTTGGCTTATTAGTAGAGTGACTGTATCCAAATTGTTTCATAAAGCTTAACTTGAAAAAAATCAAGATATTTAAACCAAATGTTCCTGCCTTTTCGATTAAATGTAGTCAGTTCTGATTTGCTGCTGTCTGAGCACAGGTAATTTACTATTGTGTTGGAAGTGATCTTCCAACAAAACTAAAGTCATCATTCTGCTGCTCTCTGGCCAAAAAGTGCTATCTGTCCTCTGTAGCAAACTATGTAGCACTCTAGTTAAGCTTGACAGTGATTTGCCATGGAACAACTAATTAATTATTTTCATTCCAGGTGATGATGCTGGCGTGTGTATTGATTGCAGCTACATTCCAGGAATACCTGGTCTTCCTGGTTCTCCTGGGCCACGTGGTCAGGATGGCATGCCTGGTAAATTATCTTGTTGTTCCTAACAAGGGCAGTAGGAAATGCCAATAATTTTGCTTTAAGCATGAGAATCAGGTATGGGCATGTCTGCAGCATGTGGTACTTGGACTGGCCCTGAGGTGGCAATGAGTGGGAGAGCCTGATGCAGCTCCATCTGCTGAGAGCAGCACAAACCTACACGAGAAGTCAGAGTGCTAATAGGCTTAGCCACAGCCTGAAGCTGAGTCAGCCTATGATGATGCAGTCCATGTAACAAGCAGAAATATTCAATGCTGAGCTTGTCAAAATCTACGTCCTTTCTTTCATTTTTCTTTACAAAATATATTGTTTCTTTTGCAGGTAGAGAAGGAACAACAGGTCCAAAAGGCTCTCCAGGTTCTCCAGGAGCACCAGGGTTTCCAGGAGCTCAAGTAAGCCTTTGGTTTTTCAGATTAATGTCCAGATCCCACAAGAATCATTTCAGAGAAACCTCATGGCTTGTGTTACCTGCATGTGTTACTGGGTGATCTCAACAGGTTTTTTTCAGGTAGCAATGAGTGTGTCTGCCTGGGAGGTGAGGTAGACCCTGTGATGTATGGCTGACCTACCTTTACTTGAGCCTGGTTTGCTCAGGGCAGCAAGTTCAGCCCAGGCAGTGAGGCAGGTAAATACCAGCATAATTGAGCTGTGCTGCATTTCAGGGTGGTGAGACTGCTTCTTCTGTCTGGTATGGGTAGTTTATAGTTACCTTCTGTTCTTCTATAATCATGGTGGTGTCTGTAAAGCATATATGGAGCTTTGTGTGCTGTCATCTTTGTCAGATTTCTTACTTTTCTTGTTTCCAGGAATTGTTAAAGCCACAGCTGTGCAGAAAAGCTTACTTCTCATAGTGCCCTTGTCAGGGGTGCAAAGGACAGTCCCTCTCTTGGGAAACATGAAGAGGGAAGACTGACACCTGCTGCCACACACATACTGTTTGGTGGTTCTAACTTGTGCCTGTAGTAGTAACTATTTAAGGGAAATTGCAGTCAGTGCTGTCCAATAAAAAATCATGCACAAGTATTCTTTGTGGTGGTTGCTGTACAGAATGAGTCGCTAACAAGGTTTTCCAGGAGGCTCCCAAGAGCTCCTGAGCCCAAGATCATAGGCTGGTGTGCTTTGAGCTTGTACTCCTTTGGCTGGGACAGTACCCACTTTGTAACCTGTGGGAAAAAGTTAACTAGGAACAGAGCCAGCTATGGCACATACAGTGTCCTCTGGGGAGATATTTCCATGTGGAGGAGAAACCTCTAATCAGGTTTTAAGGTGGTCTTATCCTTCTTTTTGTGCCATGGTCCTAAATTATCCTGCATCATTCCATCTTATACTAGCATAAATGAAATGATAATCAAGTCCAAAAGGAGTAAAGGCAGGAGAAAAATTAAAAAACAAACAAAAACCCCTGTTCATTGGAGTGTCACACTACAGTGAATAAACATGAGAATGAAGAGAACCCCTCTGAGGTATTTAGTTAAAAAAAAAAAAAAAAAGAAAACAAAAAAGAAAATTTGAAAACAGATGACATATGTCTAGCACTGACATTGTTTTGATTATTCTTTCCAGGGACCTCCAGGATTTAGCGGAGCTCAAGGACAGAAAGGATCAAAAGGTGAGCCAGGATATGTACATCCAGAAGGGCCAAAAGGTGAGCAAGGAGATCTAGGAGCCAGGGGAGACAAAGGAAGAAGAGGTTCAAGTGGATTTCTGGGAAGACCTGGCTCTAAAGGATCCAAGGGCTCTAAAGGTGAAGAGGTGGGTATGCATTGTTTGCAATTAATATAGAAGTCATGAAAACCCGTCAGTATTTTATCTTGTACAACACTCTGTTTAATCTATGCAGATACTTTAATTGAATATCCCCTATCTGACTTATGGTACTGTCTTTAACTATACCAACCAATATGCATGAAAGAATGAGGGGAAATATTCTTATGTAACACTACAGAGAGATGAGGGCAGTGTAGGTACATGGTGCTGGAAAACCTCAGCAGACTATTGATGTGTTAGTTTGGGTATTTACATTGGAGCATTATGCTGGATTCCTGGGATGAATCAGATCTTTTAAAAAAAAGATGTTTTTCCTGGCTACTTATAATGCTTAATAATTCAAATAGTTCCTGTTCAGTCTTTAAGGGTTAATCTTCAGCCAGTCCTGAGAGAACACAAAAACTGGGAGGACTGACCTCAAAACTAGAATCATTAGGGCAGAGCTCAGTAGGAACAAAAAGTTGTTGTTATGTTGGCTGTGAAACTGTTAGCATGATTTAGATCCAATTGTCTCTAAACCTGACTCCACAGCATTCAAGGAGAATCAGAGCTGAAGGGGTTTTGTTTTGTTTTGTTTTTTCCAAATCAATTTTAAAACAGAAAAAAAAAGTGTACAGTGTAACACCACAGTGATTGAAAAATTAAGGCTATTGTATTTGTTTGTACTATTTCCCTCTTAGTAGCCCTGTATTTGTAACCATTGATATTAAAATTTATATTCCTTTAATCACAAGTAAAGCAGAGGAAAAATTTCTCTTAAATTAGCAGAGCTACGCTGTTACTAAAATGGTGCAAGATTATAGTCAGAGAATTAGTCATTTTATTCTGAAAGCTGGTGTGGAAAGCAAGTAATGCTTGGTATACATGTGTAATCATTAGGGATTGGCTGGTTCAAAAGGAGAAAGAGGACTACCTGGAGTGCCTGGCAGACATGGTGTTCCTGGAGAAATGGGGCTTCCTGGACTGCCAGGATATGGACCACCAGGAATAAGAGGTTTTAAAGGCTCTAAAGGAATACCAGGTCCACCTGGATTACCTGGAGAAGCTGGTTTGTAACCTCCTATTTTGCTCTGTTTTACCAATATTAAAGAGTACTTGATTGAAATTGCGGAGATAGGTAGACTGAAGTCAAAGACATGATTTTGAAAACAGAGGATGCTTTTCCTTTCCATGATATTTCCATAGTGTTGTTCCAACTTTGGTCCCACTGAAGATAATAGCGAGAGTCCTGGGTTCATAAGATAATTGAGGTTGGAAGGGACTCTATGCAATCTTTATTCCAAAATGCTGCTCAGATTGGGAACATCTATGAGATCAGATCAAGTTACTCATGGCATTATCCAGTTGGTCCTTGAAAACCTCCAAGGACAAAGCACATTATCCCTGAGCAACCTGTTCTAGTGCTTGACTATCCTCATGGTGGAAAAAAAAGTATTTCAACATGCATCTGGTCATCATCAGTAGTGTGAGCTAAGTCAGGAGGGTAAAATATGAAGGGCATAATAATTTCTGAGTGTTGAAAACGTACCAGTGTATGTATTTGCGGGCAGCATAATCTGGAAGAACGCATCTGCAGTTGAGAGGCAGATGTAGATAAGGTTGCTTAAAGATCATGCCCACGGAGCTGCAGATTAAGCATTTCTCAATCACATCATTTTCCTAGTGACTCTGTGCTTCCTTTTCTGGGTCTCCAGTAGACTGCAGGAGGGTTGAGAAGAAGACTGTAGGTGGGCTTGGTGTTAATAAAATGATTTTACTTTATGAAGCCAGGATTTGAAGTCTGATTCAGACTTTTCAAAGTCTGTTGGATTTTCAGAAACATGGAAACCGTAGAAGACTACATTGTTAACCAATTAGATTGATCACTGATATTTTTAAATGCTCAAGATTACATATTGCCAAGCTATATACCTTTGTAATATTTGATTATATGTTTGCTGAAGGTCTGAAAGGAGAGACCAGTAGGGCAGCTCCACTACCTGCATTGCCAGGACCTCAGGGACCAGATGGTTTACCTGGACCCCCAGGAGTGCCTGGTGAGTATATCTGCACTAAATACAAGAAAAATCAGGAATAAACCGATGGGGATTTCTCTCCCAGCCTTCGCCAGGTTGGGTTTCTTTGAAAAAACTATGAAAAGGATTTCTGTGGTACAGAAACTTTGGACTTAGGTGCAATATTCTCTTTCAAGAAAACTAGTGAAAATGGATGTTAATAGGAAGGGCACACAGGGTCATGTCCAAGGTGTGCAGTATGGCAGAGATTCCAAGCAATCCTATGCTTTGAGTTGGTTTCTCCAAGAACTAGAAACATTTGGTGCATGTGCTGCAGCTTGTATATCCAGAAAGCTGCTTCTGGCATAGTTTTGACAAAAGCATATCCTAAATTATACTTGGCCTGCTGCAACCTTCAAAACAGAAACAATAAAATTAGGTTAAAGCATCCTTAATCTTCGTGATGCCCTTGGCCCTTCTAATGCTTTGCAGAGGCACAACCAAAAAAGTAACAGTATTACTCTGTTCCTGTTACTTTCTGACATGATTTCTACTCACCTTTGAACTAAAATGTTAAGAACTCGAGTTTCCCTTTTTTGGGGAGGGGTTTCAGCTTGGATTCTTGGTGGGATTTTTTTTGGTTGCTGGTGTTTTAAATTTTGCAGAATTTTTGAATGGACCAAATGATAGTAAGTGACAGGGTAAACTTAATGTATCTTGGTGTGGGTTTTGTAGAAAAATAGTCCTTAAAACTGCCCTGAACAGCATAGAACAATTTTTGACAGCTTTATGATAGCTTCTGTTCCAAGTCTCACCCCCATAATATGTGTTTGTATCCTCTCAACAAATGGAAGATTTGTATTTGCATGTAGCTGTTCCTAGGAGTCTGCAATTTGGCCAGATTGCATGAAAACAACTCACAGACTCATACCTGCTTTGCCACTGTGAATGCAATTAGCATTTTAACTGTGAAAACCTGCAGTGGAGGAGAAATAGTGTCTAAGTTCTAGTATAATCTACAATCATGTCCTAATTAACAGTGATAAACCATAACATAACTAATCTTACAAGCTGATGTTTTCTGGTAAGACACTTCACACTTTACTTTTTTTTCTTTGTACAGGTAGGGTTGGAGCAAGAGGTCAACCAGGTGATTCAGGACATTCAGGGCCAACAGGTGACACAGGCTATCCAGGGCTTGGGTTTCCTGGAAACCCAGGTCCAAAAGGTAAAATACTCCCTTTGATCTTCTTCCAACAAAAGCAAAACCAAAGAAATCTACCTTTTCTTTTTTTTTTTAGCATACCCTAAAAATAATCAGTAAGTAAAAAAAAAATTAATCAACGAGCATTTGTCAGATAGGTAAATGTTTTTACTGGTCTTGTAATTTACTGCCTTAAGTCTTAGAAATTGCAAGTTTGAAATATTTTGAAGTACTTTGGAGTATCAAGTATCAAAACTGACAGAAGGAAGGTATTTGATGCTTTCTGGAATACTGCCCAAAGAGGTGCAGCCACCTCATCTGAGTGCCACACTTACTTCAGATGGATTCTCTTTACCTGGATATGTGTTTACAGAGACAGAGCTGTATAACTATCAGTTGTTTTATAATCAGTTTTGGTTCTGTACAATGCAATACCTGTTCTAACATGCAGGTAACAGAAAGCATTTTGAATACTGCAAATTTGGCCACTCCTGTGCAAAGTCATAGTCCCCTTTGAACACTAGAAATACTTAGAAAGTCTCATAATTCTGTAAGGACAGGATGAAAAAAATAAAAGCTCTGATACTAAAACTAGTGCCAAGGTGCTTGTTGAAGAAAGTAGGGAACTGGCATCAGAATAGCTCAACTTTAAAAAAAGACTCCTGTGTTGAATAACTGGTTTGAAGCAAGTAACCAGTGTTACAGTCAACACTGAGGGAATGTCTGCTGGGGAATATGTAAGGAAAAAGATGCAATGTGTCACATCAACTCTGAACCAAATGCACTCTTCAGCTCCTTTAAACTGCCTTAGTGACAGAGGCTTATGACTGCATCCATACAAATCCCCATTTGTAAAATAAAGTGATAACCACAGCATCTGTACTGCCATTTAATTCCTTCTGCAGGAGATAAAGGACTTGCAGGAGGCAGAGGGGCACCAGGTTGTGAAGGAAAGATTGGAGATCCAGGCCGAGCTGGAAACCTAGGACAACCAGGAGAAAAGGTTTGGTTAGAAATACATCACAGACTTTTCCATAGGTCGCAATTTATTCCCAATAAATTAGAAAATGTAACAATATAGGAGTTCCTATATTTCCTGACCAGTGATGCACAACTTATGAAATTAAAATTCTTTATATAAAAAGGGGCTCAAGCCAAAATTTTAAATTCTAATAAAGAATTCTGGAACTCTAAGTGTTTGGGAAGCACAAGGATGATATTGCATTGCTTATGGGAAAAAAATTAGATCCACAGCTTCTGAAAAGATAGTTGTTCAGAAATTGCAATTAAACACATTTTTCATGGAGGTCAGTGGCAAGTAAGTATATATTTAATTTAAGCAAATGCTCTGTTGCATTGAAGCATGAGGGAAGTAGGTTGGAGGTAGTACTGCAGCCACTCGCTGATTAACAGAAACTAGTCTGCTGCTGGCATATGTAAATGTAAGATTCTTTACTACTCTCTTATCAGGATTCAAATGTGAACAAAATAACACCTAAATGTTTGGATAAAGTGGCATTTGGCTTTTTGTTTTGTTTTTTTTTTTTTAATCAAACAAAGTGAGGGTTTTGAGGCTGTGGGATTTTTATTATTATTATTATTGTTGTTGTTGTTGTTATTTAATCTGTTTGATGCCACAGAACAGCTGGACCTGAAATGACCTCTGTGGTCCAAGTATATCATCAGTGACTGGTAGAAGCTCAGGTCTACTGACCTGCTTTATGAACATATTGATTTGTTGATACACAAAGCTAGTACTCAAGGTAAACAGCAGTGCAGTCGGAAAAAAAAAATAAAATAATTCCAACTTTCCAGGAAGCGAATACATTTGGGACATTTGTGATAAAACCAGTCTTCATGAAAAACAATGTTCAGGAGAATATTTAAAAAAAAAAAGAAAAAAAACAACCAACAACTGACTGAGTATTCCGAGACATATCTGGGTGCTGATCTTGATTACTTAAATAAATATTTTGTTAAAAATATGGCTACCATATAAAAATAAAGGAAAAGCTGTATTTGCACAAACTTCAACCATACTTTCAGATAGAGGTCCAAAGCTTTTCACAGCTACAGAAAGCTCTTTTTTGCAGTAAAGACAAAATGGGGTGAAGTACGTTGCATTGCTCAGCAGCAACTTCTTAGAGTTAGGAGACAAAGTTTAAAAGCTGTCTAGATGAATTACTGCTTTGGTATGGAACCTGCAGCTGGTCAATAAGGAACATCCATTGGTCCCTGAATTGAAGCCATCAGAAATTATAGTGTGAAAGATCCACAGGGAATAAAGAGAATTACTCTAACAAAATAAGTTAATTAATTGTTCACACAATGGAGAAAACCTTTTGGCAGATTTGCAAAGTATAGTGGATTATTTACATTTCACTCTGTGTTGCAGGGTGACCCAGGCATGGTTATTCCTGGAGAGCCAGGTAGACTGGGTTCACCAGGAGGTCATGGCATTCCTGGCTCAAAAGGTGAAGATGGACTTCCAGGACTTCCAGGTCCACCAGGGCATCCTGGACATGATGGTGCTGATGGCCTAAGAGGTAACGTTGTCAAAGGAGCTCAGGGAGCACAGCAAATTATTTTAAGGAAAGCCAAGGCAAACAATTCTCACTGAAAGCCTGAAACTTCTACTTAATATAGTTGTGAATCCAATCTCCTTTCTTTTAGGAGATCGTGGCTCACCTGGAGTTCCTGGAGATCCAGGTTTTCCAGGGAAACCTGCTGAATGTCTTATCGGCCTGCCAGGTTTGCAAGGTGTCCAGGGAGCTACAGGCCCACCAGGTAGGACCCTCTGAACCAAAAGTGCCATTTGGCTGTGGGACTCTGGGTTCTGTTTCTGCCTTCCAATGGCCTGAGGGAGCTGAAATTGTTTCTGGATGTTGGTTATAGAATAGTATGCAAGAAAATATGAGCCCATTTAAAAGATGCTCTTTCTGCAGATGGGAGGAAGCACAACACTGACAAAGATGGGTTAAAATTCAAATTCTGTTGTACACTATAAAGAGGAATCAAATCAAAGTCTGCAGGAAAAAGGATATTTCAGTAATTTGAACTGTGGGACTGAACTTAGATTCTGTGGTGCAATGTGATTGATAGAGACATAAAGAAAGAGTTCAGCTAGGCAGGAAAACAGTTTGGGGTCCCAAAAGTACCTGCATATGATATCTGCACACTCAGATACCCAGCACAGTCCTGCTCCTATGTATGATCTCAAAAGGATTTTTTTGTTTGTTTTTCAAGAATGAATGCAGAATTGGTGGGTTTCCATGTTCGGGGGTTTTTTTTCTCTTTCTGAGAAAGAGCAGAACTGTCTGCTTGTGCCTTTTTTTTTCTTTTTCTCCTCCCTTTTCAAAAACCTCAACCTTCACCTCTTCTAAGATTTTCTGAACGTGTATGTTGTCTCACAGATCTAATATTTAGCACTCAAATAGAGTTCAGGAAGAGTTTCATGGTCATGATGGCGAGACAGAGATGAAGGTTTATTTTTCACACATGTACCACACTACACTGTCGTGCCTTTTTCGTAGGAGGAAGAGGTTTACAAGGTTCAAAAGGAAGACCAGGTCCTCCTGGCTTGAGTGTCCCAGGAATCCATGGAAAGCCTGGGGAACCTGGACTAATAGGTCTTCAGGGAGATGCAGGATTACCTGGTCCCAAGGGACAGCCTGGAAGGCCAGGAATCTCTGGTGTGCCAGGTAAGGATTCCCCAAATACTTGTTTTGACATAGCAATTAAGTCAGTCTCTGCAAAAAGGTGTCAGTCCCGCTTTTCCAGATTGAAGATGCTGCAATATTTTTCCATCAATAGTTTTCATATATCTTTGAGATCTACATATAAAACTTCCTTAAATTATGAGCATATTTTGAAGCTGTTGTGAAACAGTATGGAATTTTCTGTAAGAGTCTTCTTTGAACAGAGTTTTACATTTTTTCTTGTACAGTAATGTCCTTGCAGTAGGACATGAAATAGTTAGCATTCAAAGCAACCCCTCAGCATAATGGAAGTATAAAGCATTTAGCTCTTTTTCAGCATCCTTTTTCAAACAGATAGCTTGTAATGCCATCTTCTTTGTCTTAGAAAGCAAGTTCAGATCTTGGGTCTGACCGAGTTGAGTCAGATCAAGGTCTGTCACTAACCAGAGATAACTTTACATAAGGTAAGTAATCCCTGTGGGGTTGACTTGGCTTTGTTTGGGTTATTTTCAGAAATGTGTTCAAATTTGATGTGAAGAATAAAATAAATCAGTCATGTAATGCTTCTTATTTCTTATAAAGATTTTTCTGTAGTATCACACCATTATTCTGTAGGAAGGAAATGGTACATACCTTTTTATATGGAGAATCTGTAAAATTTATGTTAAATATGTAGCACTTGGCTCAGTTATGCAAACATAGACCTCTGCTGTCATTTGAGAGGAGCTGTCATGTCCCAGCTGGCCTTCAGCTCCTGAGCCAGAAAGGATTCTCTTTCCCATACACCTCATGACAGATCTCCTATGCCTGTTGGTTATCTCAGAGTCATTATCCTCACTGTCAGTTATTTCACTCATTGATAGAAGCTGTTGCAGCTACTGATTTATGTAGTTTGGGAGTTGTAAGTCCCATTCCTGTGGTTAAAGATGGGGAAACTGGCTTGGACAGTTATAGAAATTGAGAAAAAAAAATATAATAAGCAATTAAACACTGAAATTACCGATATATGTGAAGTTTTCTGAAGTAATGTTCTCTTTAGCTGAAAAAATACTAACAAATATGTTCCAATTGCTTCAATTCCACAGGTGAAAGGGGAGAGCCAGGTATAATGGGCCTGTTAGGAATTCCTGGGCCCCCTGGTGTGATGGGAAGACCAGGCAACCCGGGTATAGGAGGCAAGTAACTATATTCTCTGCCTTCATTATTACTTGGAATATAGGAACTTCCATGCTGAAGTTATTCTTGTGATCCATTTAGATGTGTATTATCACTCCTGAGTACACATCATACTGGAATTACTGGAATGTCTTTGAGCCTTGGTTAATCTTTGTCTTCTCTATGTATGCAGTCTGCAGACTGAATGATGACATTATATATTTTTTTTTTAGCAGTTTTGACTTGCCACCTTTTCTGTTTCATTGGTATTTGTAAAAGTGGCCGGTGATTTGCTAAATAAAGAGCAGAGAGCTTTCTGCTCTATTCTTTCAGTCCATCAGGATACCATTATTGTATCTATTGAACAGACACATAATTATATGTATATTCAGTATAAAAAATCAGGACCATCTCTTGCCATAATCTGTACACATAGATGTTTTATTGATGGTAGGAATAGTTAAGCTAGTTTTGGTTGTTGATTTGGAATGTATATTTACATGTGTAAATTACAACTGAAGACTGGCTGTTACTTTGCTTCATTTATTATATAATCTAGTCAGGTTTCTTCAGAAAATTTCATTCTGTTTTCTTGCAGGCTCTCCTGGCTTCCCAGGATTAAAGGGAAGAAAAGGGTTTCTTGGAGAAAAAGGTGAAGCAGGTGATAAAGGTTTTCCTGGACCGTCTGAGACCTTGGTTGGTATTGGGGATAAAGGAGAACGAGGCTTAAAAGGTACACATTCATTGTGCTGTCAGTCAAAACTAGTCAGGGTTGTCATTTATGTGGCAGTTCCAGTGGACTCTAAAACATGGAACAAGCTGATTCTACTACTGAGAGCATTCACATGGCTTTGAAATTATTGCTAAATGCTGTAACTGCCTTCTTAATTTATGGGATAGTTGGATATTACACTGAATGTTTATTTCCATTTTAACAAGCCAGTAATAACATGTAGTACCAGGAGACTTAAATACATATATGCTATAGATTCATGGGTTTACACATTTAGTATCCTGTGCATAGAAATGGGCTCACTTCCCAACTGGGTGTCGGATTGCAAAGACATTGAATCTGCTCAGGAATACTTGATAGTCAGAAGAACTCCTTTGTTTATAATATTAATATGGACTCTCTGTATATGAGTTGTACCTGCTTACCTAATTCTATCTGGCTTTTTATGCCAATATTTTCCTGTGGAAACTTTCAGGTCTCTACATGGAAATTACAAAAGGCATTAAATATGAGCTTGTGTTTGGCTTATGTGTGTTCAGAGTGAGAATCCTATGTGCTGCTTCTGTTTCATTAGCTTTAAGAGTGATAAAATTTTAAATTTTGCCTAAAACTAACATTCTAAGATGTCGTTCTGTAATTTTTTTGGTAATGAAACTTTGCTTTAGGAGTTCAAGGAAGAATGGGTCTAAGGGGAGAAAAAGGAGATGTCGGTGTGCAAGGTCCCCCAGGTCTTGATGGGTCTGAAGGAATACCTGGTCTCCCAGGTATGGAATATGTATATTGAAAATTCCTGTGTCATGTGGACAGTGAGATACTGCTGCCTCAATGCTCATCAGCTTGGCTTCAGAAGCAGCAGCACCTTCTCTCTATTAACTCTGCAGCCTTTCCAAGAATTCTGAAACAGCAATTTCAAAGGCTGCTGTTTGAAAGTCACAGCAGCGACCACCAAATGATTCTTTGTTCTCTTTCAAATATAGACCATTGTTTGAGTTGACAAGTAGAAAATAATATTAAATCCTGAATGATAACTTTTAAATCTAAAAGCTGATGAAGCCAATGAATAAAAATTGATATTTATAAAAGGTAGAGTTTGCATTACCAATATTATTTAAAAAATAATTCTAAAACATTACAGTTGTGCACAAAAATATTTTAGAAGCCTTTTTAATTTCAGATTAATTTTTCCTTTTCAAAGACTACATGTTTGGCTTGTATTTTGAAATTTTGCAGACTTTCAGTTAAAAGCAGATTTAAAAATGTCAGGCATTGCTAGTACTCCAGAATTTAGAGAGAATGTTCAAAAACATTCTAGATGCATCTAGATCTTGCAGTCATGAAACTGAATGCTAATTTAGCTAAGTTAATTTAAAGATAAGTGAGTGAGAGAAAAAGTGCCTAAATCACACTGAGGAGGTTTTTATTACATGCTACTCACACGAAGTCCCTAATAAGTGAGTAATAAAGTGTTATGACATGCCCAGAAACCAAACTGAACTGGGGGTAACAATGAAAGAAGAGTCCAGTGCGGAAATACAAATTCATGATCTTGATCAAATTCTGCGAAAGTATGTTTCAGTTCCTGCCCCAAAGTGCTGTGGTCACAAACTTTAATGTTGATACATAAGCTGTTTGTTATTTCCTTGACTTTCTGACAACAATAATGTTAATGTTATATGTGTCTGGGGCAAGAGGCTGCATGTTGATTATTTATAAAATAGTAATTTACCAGAAGAAGGGGTGTGGTAGAGGGTTTGTATTCATGCCACCTCTAACAGCCAACCAGTGTCTAAAGCAAACATGGGAAGATGACATTATTTCTTCATCTTGCAGGTGTCAAAGGATTTATGGGTCTTCCAGGGATTCCTGGAGAACATGGATTTCCAGGTGCACCAGGAGACAAAGGGGACATGGGAATTCCAGGTAGTTTTCTGTCAAGCCATATCACAAGTTCATGAAGCTGTATAGAAGCATTTGCACATGTCTGAGCTGTTCCTGTAAACACACCACACAATACTTAGACTGGATTTATTCTTTGCAGTACCTATAGACTTAGCACCACCCCAGCATTTGCAGAATGAAGTTCTCCCTCTCTCTCTAAATGAAATAGAACTTCTTTAATTTATATATTGTTACACGGAAGAATCTCTTTTTAATGTGTTTAGAAACAAAAACACTGGCTCTGGAAATTACTTTATTGAAGAATTAATATGTGATTATATGAGCAGTAGTTCACAAACAGAAGCTGTGATATACAGTTGTGATCCCTTTAAGAATGGTATCAATATCTATATTTTTCCAGGTCCAAAAGGGCAGAAAGGATCTCCAGGCTTTCCAGGACCATCAGGTGACCGTGGGCTACCAGGCTACAGTGGCTTTCCAGGTGACAAAGGAGATCCTGGGTACCCATCTGTTGGGCCTCCAGGAGAAGCTGGTCCAAAGGTATAAAGTGGAAAAATTGTCCTATTAGGCAGTGAACAGAGCTTTTGACTATAGAAACAGAATAACATGTAAGCAAGAGCTGCAGAGTTTGCAGAAATAGATTATTTGTTAGTGATATGAAATATGAAAATTCTGTTGTGTCATGACTCAGGAGAAGTTTTTTAATCCATAACACTTCACTTTTTTTGATGCAAAAAATTTCTTATTTGTAAAGGTGGAACATCTTGGAAATAACTTTATTTCTGTAAAATTTCCTAATGCGTGAAGAACAAGGACTTGCACTGAAAAAGTCAGCAGTAGGAATACTTGTACATTAAAAATCATCTTAGCAAATGCCACAGTTTTGTAATCTAAACTTGTACTGTTTGTTTTTGAAGTCTGGAAATATCCTTGCTGAGGATTATCTTTTTTTCTTAGCAAAATATGTTACATTCAGTATATATTACATTCGGTCATATATGCTGCAGATTATGTAAGGAATGTATGTATAGATCAAAGGAGGAGCTGTTAGAATAAAATTGAAGGGAAGCCAGTGAAAATATCTAAAGACAAAACTTGGTTTATACAGGTTAAAGATAGATCTTTGTTTCTTAGCTATTCCTAAAGGATCAGTGGTATTATGAGAAGATCTCATGTTAGTCTGCTTTGATTTTTGTCTGAAAATCATAATGAGACATGATTACACAACCTTTAAAATTACATGTGATTTTTCTATTGTTCAAATATGGAATGTAATGTATTTAATGTCATGTGACTTTTTACCTGTTTGTGCGCAATTGCTGTTTCTCAGGGAGATCCAGGCCCTCCAGGGGTTCTTGGCAGCAAAGGAGAAAAAGGATCCCAGGGTTATCCAGGACGTAAAGGAGTACCAGGACCACATGGGATCAGGGGGGAAACTGGAGGTGCAGGAGTCCCAGGTATGGGGTATTTTGGAGGGGTGACATGCTGGTAGAAGAAGTTTCTCAATAAACTCCACAGAGTGCTGCAGGGTGGCACATTTATACTGGACTGCTGTAACCTACCCAGCTCCTTTGTGGGCAGTGCAGCCAGGCCAGCTGATGTCTCCTAGATCCCTTTTGCAGCTGACCCAAGCTAAAATGACAGCAAAGCTCTCAAACTGAGTCTGCATTTAGTGATAATGCCCCTTCTCCTCTCCCATACTCTCTGTTCTTACAGGAAAGTGTGGACCCCCTGGAGATACTGGTGTTAAAGGACAGCAGGGCCAGCCAGGACAGCAGGGCATTCCAGGCCCTCCTGGTATGGTATAGAGCATCTCTGCCCCATGGTTTGGGATTTTATTTCAGCTTGAGGCTTTGTTTACCTCTTCTGGTTCCAGCTAAGATTTTTAAAGACAGTTTTCAATGTTATCAGTTCAGCTGAGGCAAGAAGCTTTAATTTTGTTTCAGTACTGGAAAGCTTTTTGTCCTTTTTTATTTTTAATATACATCCAGAGGGCTCAAGATGTAATATCCACACAGTTATAAAAAAGGCTTGCTCTACCTCCTAAAAGAGAATAATAATCTAAGATATAGCTAGGTCAGAAGAAAATTAGAGTAGAAAGAGGGGACAAAGTTGTAGCTGTTTGTTAAAGAAACAACTAAAACAGAATTAAAAATACACCTAAGGGACAGTGTGTAAACATGTAGCAACAGAGAGGTAGCTATGCATTGCAGGCTCTGTTATGCCTGTGAAAATAGTGGGGGCATTGAATCCATTGAAGTCCCGTGAGCTCAATAAAATCTATATGCTGCTCTTTACTAGTGTTTATATACCAACACAGCTTTGATATCTTTGAAGTAGCTGAACTAATTAAATTTTAATAAAGGGGAGCCATATCTTTTCCCACTGAAATGCAGAATAGTGGAAGTGAAAATGATATTGTGGTCCATTGTAACTCACAGGTGCTGTTGGAGTCCCTGGAAAAAATGGACTTGTTGGTGAAAGAGGTACTCAAGGCCAGGATGGTATGCCTGGTCCCCCAGGAGCAAAGGGAGAACCAGGTAACACCAGTGAAATGTTTTCATTCTATTTTACAATTAGGTTTTTGTCCATAATTAAACTGAAAAAGATTATTTGGGAAAGATCAATAAGGAGCTTCTGTGGAGCCAAAGATAAATTTCTAAGTAGAAGGTCATGCACAGGTTTTTCTGTGTAATTATTGTACATACTGTACAACCCAAATGCATTATAAATACTCTGTTACTCATGTGATTTGTACTAACATCACCTAAAAATGTTAATGTCTGCAAGAGTCAAAGTATTGCTGTTAACAGTTCTTTTGTGTTTAATCTCAAAGAGATTAAAAGAACCAAAACCCTTTTAAAGAAGTCTTCTGTCTTACATGGAAATAAAATGAGTCACAGTGTTTCCTTACATGAATAGTGAAGGTTTCCATGACATGGACCTTGGGCTGTAAAACCTTTCATTTAAATGTCACTCCTGATGTGAACCCTGTCCACAGATAGATTTAGTCCTCTACTAAATTCTGACAGAAAGTGTTTTCACATTTTACACTGAAAATGTTTCTTTGCCTATTAGTATAAAGAGGATACTGAGAAGGCATTAATAGTATTTAGGAAGGTTTTTTCATAATAACTTTGAAGTAATCACTGTTAACATATTTTCTTCTGTAGGTAATTACATTTAGTTTTCTATTTTGCTTGATAGTTAACTTAAATGCAGGGGGGGTTCTGTTTTTTTTTTTATTTTGAAAAGAAGACAAAGCTTGTTATTGGAGAATGTACCTCGAATATGATTGAACAATAAGAGTTCCTACTACAAAGAAAAAAATTTAATTTGTGTTTCTGTAGAGAAGAAATGGAAATAATAAATTATATTTTACATCTAACTTAACCCTACATTTTGATTCAGTGAATTCTGAAAAAAATGTATGAAATATTAGACAACTGTGATGTTTTCTAATAATTATTTGGGACTTAATGTGACCTAATATTTTGTAGGAGCACCAGGGAGAGGGATCCCTGGCCTTCGAGGTATTCCTGGTCGTAGAGGTGAGTTGGTTTTTCCAGAAAGCAAAACCTTAATTTATAAATGCCCAAATCACCATCTTCTAAGTCAAATCCTGCTTTCAGATGCTTGAAATGGCACTGAGAGTGTCAGAGGAAGTCAAGAGTCATTCTGTGTTTTTGATTAGTGATTTGGTCCTATATATTAAATGTCAAGTGTTGTTGCTTGTAAAGTGTAGACTATTGTAAAAGGGAAATAAAAAATCTGAATTCTGTGGTTTGTGAAGGTGACATACACATTCTAGAGCTTTTGAAATGTTATTGTGATACATAATTTGATTAATAGAGTATACCCCCATGCAAACAGAAGATGCTACTGAATACTAAGCATACTTTCAGGAAGCTGCAGTGATTGCATTTGTTTATCTTTTTTATGTTGATGAACAGTTAACTGAGGGGATTCTTCACATTTTTTATGTTTTGCATTGTGCTGGTAGAAAAACATTAATTTGCTTTACTTAAAAAAAGTAAATTTAAAGCACTCCAAGATCAACTTCAGAACAGTATCCCTTTGGAGCAGTCTCTGATTTTGTTGTATTCATACTGATGCTTCTAGCTGGAATTCAGTTTAAAAGGATTTGTTAATTCTGATTTACATAGAAGCATTTCTTCTACTTATGCATCAATAAATATTCCCTTCTCTGGTCTTTCTACTCTCCTCTCAAGTTTATTCCTGAGCAACCTCTGAAGTGGAGTTTTAAAATAAACAACAGTGTGTTCACTGCCTTGCAGTGAGTCCTGTGTTCTCACAGCTGTTTTTCTTTTGGTGGCCCTGAGATCTCTATACTAAAAACAAAGGCTGAATTCCACCTTTGTGGTATAGGAAGCACATATATTCTTGAGTAGTCACATCACCTTGTCATCTTGGCAGCACTCCCCAAATGTAACATTTATACTTTGCAGGAATCAAGGGGGACATGGGACTGCCTGGTTTCCCTGGGCCTCCAGGTATGAAAGGCCATCCAGGTGATCAAGGACCCATTGGACCTCCTGGCTTCGTGGGGTTACCTGGATTTCAAGGCCCAACAGGCATGGCAATCACTGGCCAAAAAGGGAATAGAGGAATTGCTGGTGCACATGGAAGACCAGGTGTGTTGTTATAATTCCTTATTTATGAGAAATTATATAATTGAAAGGAGAAGTTAGCCTGTCTAGAATTCAAGGTTGAGAGGGATATTCCCTCAAGAGAGCTTCATGGTTAAACAGGCAGTTCCTTTAGCAGTTAGTGCAATGTTACCATTGCAAACAACAAGATGATCTGTGCAGTGACACGTAAATTAAAATAACTCTAAGCTTTGCAGTCGACTCAATTGCATTGTCTTGTTTTCTTCCCATGTGGTATGTGGGGCAACTGAGATCCAATTTAAAGTGAGATAGCAAGAGTGTGTAGATGTGGCACTTAGGAACATGGTTCAGTGGAGGACTCAGTAGTGTTGGGTTTACAACTGGACTTGACGATCTTAAAGGTGTTTTCCAACCTAAATGATTCTGTGATTCCAGGCTTAACTACAACTGAAGGATATTCCAAAACCTGTAGTGCTATAGAACACTGCAAGAACTCAGTTCTGATCTCAGATTAAATTAGCAGGCTAGGAAAAAGTCTTTGGTTTGTTTTTTTTTTTTTTTAAGTGGGTATATTTCCTTGGAAATCACTGAGGTGGTAAACATGAGTATCATTATGGAGTCACTGAATGTTTCCCTGTGTTGCATGTAATCTGTGTGCAAAGCTGTTGGCAGTAGTCTTTACTTACTCTGATATTTCTGTACAGGTGCTCCTGGTTTTCCAGGGCTTCCAGGTCTTTCCATTCCCAGCATGAAAGGAAGCAAAGGTGTCAGAGGAGCAGATGGAATACCAGGGCCAACAGGCCCAGCTGGTGACATTGGCCCTCCTGGTCCAAAAGTCAGTGCTTGTTTCTTACTGTATTGATAATTTGTTCTTACCATGAAAATAATACCCATGATGATAAAAAAACCCTCAAAACCCACAACCAACCAACAAACCCATCCCCCACATATCTTTACAAAAAAAACTTGTAATGGTGGGAAGACCAAAACAAATATGAGAAGTAGGTTTCATGGATTTTAATGGACAAAAAAGAAATTTTCTTGAATTTCTGGCATGTAATTTCCTTGGCTGTTCTGTATTACAGAATAATGTGTGTAAAAGATATGACTACTTCTAAAATGCTCAAAAATGGAGCAGATAATTCTTGTTGCAGCATATTCTGTGAACATAATGCTTTGAATATTCTGAACAAAAAGAAAATGTACTTCATAGTGTGCAGCTGCTGCTCCTGTTTATTATTGACGTTGTCTGATTTGCAGGGAATAGAAGGTCGATCAGGCTATCCTGGTGCCATAGGGAGCCCTGGATTTCTTGGATTCCCAGGCGTAAAAGGTATTCATATATTTATTATGACACACTTCTGTGTGTCAAAAACGAACATTTACATGTTGTGTTACAATATCATTTGTTTAATAGTATGAGGAGTGGTTCTAGAGACATGAGGTTTTGCCGTGAAGATCAGGGTGTAGGTCAGCTCCAAATGAAAGCACTCACTACAAGAGTGTTTTCATTGAGGTACATCCTATGGGTGTGTCCAAATTGAATTTCAAACACTTGAAAAGCTATGCAACACTTAAAATCTTTCACCATGACTGACAGCAGGGTTAAAAGGAGTTGAATGGCACTTGAAGTCAGCACTTGACCTGTAAATTCAGTGACAGAAACACGTGAGATAGACAGGGCATAGCTGAGATTTTAAATTAGGTTTATGTGACCAGCCATTGTATAATGACAGGCACGACAACACCTTTCTATAAATGGAGTGCACTTGACCTATAAATTCTACAGCAGAGATGAAGAATTCCACTTTCACATTTCAGATGAGTCTGTGTTACCCTTTGTGAACTTTGCATGGATCATGCAGGACCCTTCAATAAGCCTCTGAAACTTTGACAGTTGTTTTGACATTTTAAACCAGACAGATGTATCTTCAACCTTCTTTTTTAGGAGAAAAGGGGAATCAAGGACCCCCTGGACCACAAGGTGCAGAAGGGCCAAGGGGACCAAAGGGACAGCATGGTAACCAACCCTTCTCCTTCCAATACCAGCTGACTTAAATTGATTTGTTTGTTTTGTTTCGTAGCTTGTTTGCTTTCTTTTAATGTAAAGCAGTAGGTCTTCATTATATTTTTCCTGCTAGGCCTTCCTGGAGTCACTGGGAGAGTATTCTCCATCCCAGGCAGCAAGGGTCCTCCTGGACTGCCGGGAATGCCAGGAACACCAGGTGATCAAGGAATTCAAGGGATTCCTGGACTACCAGGTGATCTATACTTTTATGTCTGTGCATGTTTGTATGTGCTGCTTAGTGGAACATTTTGGTTTGGTGGGAAGACATGCTTCTGCATAGCAAATTGACATGTCTTTAAAAAAACCTCACCATATTTAAAAATAGCTTTTCTTACCTTGTTAACACCCTTATATTTATAACCTGTCCCATGCCACCTGCCCTCCACCCCTGCAGTGAATGAGTGTGTCCCTCAACATAAGCCTAAGCAACGTAGTGGAATAATAAGTAAACTTGGATCAAAACATTCACTGCTTCCATACAAATAGAACCATGATCAGGGTGTTTGTCCTTTGGGGGGGGAAATAACCATATGTAATAAAAGTATTCTAGGTGTGCTACGTAGTGATTGTGCCTGTCATAGTCTGGGGGTGGTAAGGAAAAGGCGAGGCTGGTTACTTCTCCACTGGGAGAAGTACCAGAAGGGAAGCCTGCCACAGTTGTGAGGAATGGGGCAGCAAGGAGCAGGTAGGATGAGGTGGATATGCAGTGGGTACTTGCCACCCTTCCCAGTACCACAGCTTTGCACCCCACGGGGAGGGAGTTCTTTAGGGGGCAGACTTGCTACATGGTATTTTTCTTTAGTATATTCAATGTTTCCTTGTAATCTTTCTGGTAGGAATCATGATGGCAGTAGCACTGCAGTCAAAACCTAGTAAACTCATGCTGATGTTTTTATTCTAACACAGATACATTTATGGGGGGATTTAAACTTTATCCTTCAACTGTTATTAAAATCTAGAGTAACTACTGCTATATGCTTCTGGTTTTTTGTTGATTCCAATGTAGGACCTAAAGGAGTAAAAGGTCTACCAGGAAGTTTTGGTCGTCCAGGTCATCCAGGACTGCCTGGTCCAAAAGGAGACAGGGGATTTCCAGGAGAAAGAGGTACAGCAAAGCAGACATCTCTCTTAGACTGGTACTACTGAATTTACAGATAAACTGTAATGCTGATTTCTGTAAATCTTTCCTCTTAACTGTATTGAGATTCTATAACATTTACAGTAGCTTTTTTTAGTAAGCACATGCTTAGCTTTTAACAGAGGCATGTTCCCAACTGAAATACTAATGTACAAAAATACGTCTTGACCGTGCTGCTCTGTTATTAATCACATCTGTTTATTCACTTCAAATCCCTAGGGATTGGGGTGCCTTTTTACTACATCAAAATAGAACAAAATGTTTTTATTCAGGCACGACAAAATGTTTTTATGCTATTTTTTGTAAAAATGGCCATGGTTCTTTAAAATACCTCACTATTCCATGACCTATGCAGTATAAAGCTACCTGAGCTAGGTCTGAAAGAGTTAATATATCTAGCAACAAATACTACCAATTTTCAAGGTATATCTTCTTCCTGATAAATTTTTTACTAGTTTTCAAGTGGCTTCACTGATTTAAATGAAGTAAAAATTCAAACAAAATGATAACATTTGCAATCATATTTATTTCCCCTCCACAGGACAACCTGGACTGATTGGCTTTCCAGGTCTGCAGGGGTTACCTGGATCACCAGGTACTACAATTGCTGGTCCAACAAAAAGAGGTTTTATCTTTACCCGGCACAGTCAGTCAACAAAGATTCCTTCGTGCCCGCGTGGGACATCCCAGATCTATGATGGCTATTCACTGCTTTTTGTCCAAGGAAATGAACGAGCACATGGACAAGATCTTGGTACTGTATTGGTAACAAATTTCAGATCCTTTTTTTAGAGTCCAGTAACGCGAAGTTGTCATGAGACCAAACTTACAGTAAGTGTCCCAGATGAACACTGGTTTCAACCATCTGTCTCCAGTGATCTGTTGCTCTGAGACAATTCAGCAATCATGGCTTGAAAGACCCCTTTCTTTCCAGCACTGCTATATTCCCTTAGAGGTTTTGAGGAAGAATTCAGTTACTTATGGATGTCTAGTATAAATGTTCCCAGTGTTTGCACAGGATCTGAGGGAAGAATCTTGCATTTTTGGAGACTAAATGGGATGCTGAAAAATGTGTGAAAAATGTCACCAGAAACTTCTGTTTAAGCAGCTGAATCCCTATCACTGTGTCAAGGACTGATACCACCCAAGAAGATATTATTTTAATAGATTTTGTTCTTAGCCCTTGTTTTTTATATAGATATTTTTATATAAACCACAAGCATGTTACTTACAGATAATTCTACAGACCAACTTTTTATAGACCAGCTGTTTTAATTCATACTGTAGTAGATTGGGTGCCATTGTGTGTCTTCTGTTTGTTGCACTGAATATAACCTCCAATCTGTCACAAACTTCTCCTCCTTTGTCTTTTAGGAACAGCTGGCAGCTGCCTGCAGAGATTTACCACCATGCCATTCCTATTCTGTAGCCCCAATGATGTTTGTAGCTTTGCCTCTCGCAATGACTATTCCTACTGGCTGTCCACTGCAGTGGTAATGCCCCCAGACATGGCACCTATTTCTGGCAGGGCACTGGAGCCCCAGATAAGCAGGTAAGAGGATAAGAATTTCAGCTCTTCTGCCCTGAAACTACAAAGACATCATAAATTGTATTGAGTGGCAAAGGTCTTAGGCAAAGACCTGCCCATCTTAGCCAGTACAAGTACTGACTTCAAAAACCTGTACAATACAGTACAAATCAAGCTCTGCTTTCAGTTATAAGCGATGTGTTTACTGGAGTTGGTGAAGAACATTGTGAGCTGGGGCTGAAGGGTCTCTGTTATGAAATACCCTTGTGCAAGTGTGTCCCTTTATAGTTGCTTAGAGCAGCTGAGAAGGATGAAGAGCAACTTAACAGGAAAAGCTCTAGAAGTATGAAAGGCCTAGAGCAGAAAAATCCAAAATGGGAAGGCAAGCTTTGCACTCTCTCATCTCTCCTGCCTTATCCAGTTGTTGCAATCTGGTAGCTCAGCTTCATAGTTTCCTCATTTAGGAAATAAAGATTACTTTTTCTAATTTTAGCAAATAACGGTACAGAACTTCCATCTAAACCATAGCAACATAAAGTAGTGAGCACATGAAAAAAGTAAAATTTCATTAAAGGCAAAATTAGGAAGTTAAAATGTTTTGGGATTAATTCCAATTTTAAAACAATTTTTTGTCTGGTGTTACTCGTAGGGATTACGAAGCAATTGCAAAGTGAGGTATATAGATTACCTTCAATTTACTTATCTCCTCATTAAACAGAGAAAACCTGTGTGAGTTGTAACATTTACAGCAAACCCTGCCATGGGGTAACTACTATCCTAAGAGAGAGAAATTATTCTGCTTTCATGTTTTCCCTCATATCTGCACTGTGCTTTCCTTCACAGGTGTGTTGTGTGTGAAGGAGCTGCAATGGTAATAGCAGTTCACAGCCAAACAACTGTAGTTCCTGCATGTCCAGAAGGCTGGATATCTCTCTGGAAGGGTTTTTCTTTTGTTATGGTAAGGATATAATGACTTGATTTATTGATTTTATGTCCTCTGATTTTCATTGGCATTTTCAGCTGTTCACAGCTCATTTGTTTCTTAATCGTTGTTAATTTTTTTTTGCCTTTGCCAAGAGGTAGACAATAATTCTGGTAGTTCTTATTCAATTCCAAAAGCATAGAAACAACTATTTTGATGTGTCCTCAGAATAGGAGGCAGAAGGAAAAAGGGAAAAGATGAAAAGAGAAACATAGGATTTTAGTCTGACAAAAATAACTGCATGCACTCATTTTCGTATGTCATGTTAAGATATAGGAGACAGAGTTGGAGAGTGGAGTGGTTAAACTGGTGCTGAACACAAAAATAATATCAGGAATAACTGACCTAATTGTATGCCAGGAAGTTCTTTAAAAAATCCAAATTTGGGACTGAACACAGAAAGCTAAAATCAAAAAAGCAAAAGACTGCCTCAGCAATTTTTATTCCATAATGAGATAGGAGTGAAGGAAGTTCATAATGTGACTGCAAATTGAGAACTGTTTAAGGGAATAAAGGTGTATCTATACTAGAGGATGTAGCATTTCATCTTTGTTATTCATGACTGTGGAATGTCATAGAGATGCCAGCAAATGAACGTAAAAGACAGAATTTAAAAAAACCCTTTTTTTTTTTAAAATTAATTAAAGTCCTTTTAGGACTAGTATGAAATTTGTTGTCTATTTTGCAATTTTGCTCTAAGCAGTAGTAATAATAATAAACTTTGGAAAGAATAAGAGAATTTTTGCAGCATCTGGTTAAAATAATTTGCTTGTTTCCAACATCAGCAAAAGTCGAATGGTATTTTCTAGCCAATTTTCTAATGTCATAAATTATTTTAGAGCTATTTTACAAGCACTTACCAACATCAGAGAAGGAAAATGCCTTTTTTGCCTTTTGTGTTTTGAGAAGCAATCATGCAAAAAAAATACGAAAACACACACTGACCCATTTGGCTTATTTGTGATTTATTGACTGTATTCAAACTGCTTTCTAGTTCTTTGTAATGGTTAGTTTCATGCCTTTTCATGCAGCAGAAAAAGGACTTGAGAAATGCCATAAATGTTTGAATTTTCATAAGGCTTCTGTGCTTTATTTTAAGTTTTATCAAATTAATCTGTGTTCAGTTTGGTTTCTGCGAGATACACCACAGAACATATGGTATGTTTTAGAGAGAGATTGGGTTTTTGCCTTCAGTTTACTGAAAGCTGATGGACAAGTTCTCATTAAAAAATGCATTGTTGGTTACAGTACACAAGTGCCGGCTCAGAAGCTTCTGGCCAAGCATTGGCATCTCCTGGATCTTGTCTGGAAGAATTCCGAGCTGTCCCATTCATAGAGTGTCACGGCAGGGGAACATGCAACTACTACACAAATTCCTACAGCTTCTGGTTGGCAACGTTAAATCCAAGAAGAATGTTCAGGTAACTGTACTTCCCTGCATCCATACCCATCACACCCAGGCTGCAAGTGCCTGAGGAGACACTACCTGCTTGTGGGGGCTTCCTCCATAATTCCCTTCAGGGTAGACATCCCTCTTTCTTAGGTTCAGGGTCTGTAGCATGAAGATGCTTTCATGAGCCAAGGATTTCAAGGTTGCTGTCAATAATTCCATATCCAAAATTGCATTATCTCTCCATGTTTTTAAAAGAAAAAAATTAAATGTTTTCTTTCTTTTAGGAGACCTGTGCCGCAGACTTTGAAAGCAGGAGAACTAGAAAATATCATCAGTCGTTGTCAGGTCTGCATGAAGAGACCAACCTAAGCAATGGCCACTCTTGATAGAACATGAAACTCTGCTTTTATTACAAAAAATTGCCTAACTCTGAAGAGCTATAATTTATTAAAGTCCAGCTGTGTCTGGAGAGAAAATTATAAATTGCCAATGCAGCACTGTGGTGAGGCAGGGCAACAGTTTGACTTTTGTCTTTGGCAAATGACAAAGCACTTTGTTGGAGGAAGCCTGTCAAGGTAATCTGCAGGGACTTCTGCTGATGGCATTTCTGAGCTGCATCTCCACCATAAAACCAGAGCATCACCAGATCTTTAATGAAAGATGTTAATGCTGCCTTATGTCATGTGCTTTTCAAACAGCAAGACAAGCTAAAGCTCCTGTGTCAACTTACATATGTTCAGTGTTCCAAATGGATATTTAAATAAGATGACAATCTGGCACTTAGGAGCAATAGGGTTCAATAGGAAATATTTTCAGTGCACTTTTAACTATCTAATGCTTCCTTGAGAGTTGTTTTGGTTTGGTTTTCTTGTCTAATAAACAAGTATCTCCCCAGTTCCCTCACCCTTCCTCTGGCTGGCAAACAGGAATCCAGTCTTTGTTGTATCACTGTGCTGCTGATGGTTCCTGACTGGCCAGAAGGGAGCACACTGTGCACTGGGCAGGCAGGACAGTGGGGACAGGCACTGGCTGTGTCCTCCAGAGTAACTGTGGCCAAGGGCTGACTAACTGAAAGTGTTGGAAAGTTTTCATTAGATTCCATTATTAGATCGTGAGATCTTTTAAGTTCCTCCAAAGTTGACAGTATTATGATCACACGCTTTCATCTCTTCGGAAGAAAAACTATTTACCATATCATAATTTTGGATTTTGTTGGAATTAACAATTACTGTATGGCTCAAGGGCTCCCAAGGCATTATGAGGTTATGACCCATCAGGATGTGATTTCTTTTTATTTTATTTTAATAGATTACGAAATCTATAATATTTCCATTTTATAATAGTCCATATTTAAATATTTATCACAAATTATATTCTGTATTTAAATATTTATGACACATTTCTGAAATGAAGCCATTTATTCCATCCAGTCAAATGTGTGCATCCAAAAATTTTAAAAAGATTCATGTTTAAATTGTACCATCTAAGCACTGATTTATACAAGAGAATCCAACTGTAAATGAACATAAATACTTGAAAAGCACTTTCATTTACTCATATAACTTATATAAAATTGTAGCTCTGAAGTTTTTTTTTTTAATATTTATAACATTGCACTTGCAAGGCTATTTAAAATTGTAATGTTGACATTTAAAATGTTAATATTTTTTAATACTTGCACAATCTATCAGAATTCCAGTATTTAGTGTTACAGAAGATGCTTAATTCATCTGAATAGTTCTGTAAATGCACCACTTAAATGTAGGCTTTAGCAATTCAGTGAAATAATCAAGATTTCTCATTTAGGTGTTTTTTAAGCCAGTGAAATTTTATTTTTTTTTCTGTTAAAATACTTGCATTATGTTTGTCTGACTCTTTGAATTTTCAGTGTTAACCTAACCAAGGAAAGGTTTTGTCTGTGTTCCATGCCAGTACCTTACGATAGAGCAAACGTGAGGATACCATTTACATGGACTGAATGAATATTTTAAAACTATTGTGTGCTTGAACAGTCGTAGTACTTCTGTTTGCAAGGTATAATTGTGAATTTGCAGGGTTTTATGAAGAATCTCTATGCAGATGCACTACTGATAAGAAGATATTAATGTCAAGTTAATATTTAGTCTTTTATTTGAACCAGGCTTGGGGTCGAGGTTGTTTTCCTTAAAACAATCACATACTAGGTTTTTCCATAAATGCTCAAGATTGCTTTAAATACTCAAAGATAATGACCACACCTGTTGTTTGTTAGGTTGTTGGGGTTTTAGTGGTTTCTTTTTCTTCATTAAGGCTCATTACAGTTACTCAAAGGCCCTTGTATATGATACACAATCAATGACTGTGTAGACCCTCACGTAAAACTTGCTAGTAAAATGCAAATGTGAGCACCTGAGGTTGAAGTTGGCTGGAAATGGCCAGCAGAGGATAATGTGTAAGGAGAAGGGAATGGATTGTAGTTTTAGAGTCCAGAAGGTAAGTTACAAAGGGTTATGTTTCATAGTGTTGCACAAAACTGGAAGCGATGCCTTGCTCCCAGTTTTGGATTCAGCTGCTCACTTTTTGTGTGGCCTTCAACAAGTTACTAAAGAAAGATGTTCATAAATAGCTTTAGATTTTGATTGCTCAAGGTCAGTCTTTCTTTCCAAAGCATGAAATACAACTGCAGGGACACATGTTTGACAAGCCTGGCATACTACAAGCTGGACACTGGAAATCGAATTAAAACTTGAAAAAAGTTGGTGTAAACGTCTCTCTGCAGATGCAGATCATGTTACTTCCCTACTGCTAACGATTGTTGTGAGGATTAGTTAACTCATGTCTGTAAATGCTTTGGGAGCCTTAACTGGAAAGTGCTGATGAGGTGCAAGGTGTTAATATATTGTACTGAAAGAATGGACGAATGAGAAATAATGAGCAAACCATGGGGGCTGTACTCTGCTAAATACAGCCAAATAAAAATATTTTGACTAAATAAAAGGCCCATTTCCTGTAAGTTTTTTTTATTGTTCTTTTCAGAGTTAATGATATTGTCCACTACCTGTGCATACAAAAAAAAAAAGTGTCATCTGATTAAAAGACAGTAGGTAGAATTTGCCCTCAAAATGACACTTGCTCTCTCCGACCTGGACTACACCAGAAGTTTAGCACTTCACTGTAAGTGCCCAAGCTGGATTTCTGCATGCTCTCTCTCTTCCTAGATATATTCCTACATAGGATGCTGTGGTGAGCTGTGGTTTTTTTTCCTTCTTATCAGCTGGTCCAGGGCTGCTGTGGATTCAGTCAGAGAACTGATAACTGATAATTGGTGTTGATACCACGCTGATGTTTTGGTTGTTGCTCTACGGTGCTTACTCTCAGTCAAGGACTTTCCAGTGTCCCATGTCTGCCAGTGAGGAGGTGCACAAAAAGCTGAGAGGGAGCAGGGCCAGGACAGGTGCCCCAAACTGTCCAAAGGGCAATTCCACACCACAGGATGTCATGCCCAGTATATAAACTGAGGAAGTTACCTGGATGGCGGATCAGGGACAGGCTTGGCATTGGTCAGCAGGTGGTGAACAACGGTATTGTCATCACCTGCCTTACTTGGGTTTTATCTCCTTTTCTCTCTCTCCTTTTTATTACAATTATTATTATTAGGATCATTATTACTACTTTGTTTTAATTATAAAACTCTTCTTATCTCAACATGAGTTCTATTTTCTTTTCTTTCCTGATTCTCCTCCCTATGCCAAGATGGGGTGGGGTATAGGGAGTGACTGAGGGGCTGCCTGGTGTTTGCTACCAGCAGATTGGGTGCAGCAGAAAGAAGAGGGCCCACCTAAAATTATTATCAAGATTTCAGCACAAAAATAAGGAAGACAAACCAAGAGAACAGTGTTGTATGCAACATTTGTAAAGATGGTCTTTTAAATCACTGAACAAGAAAATCAAAGATATCTGCAGCAGGATCTGCAAACTGTCAAAGAAAATTATTTGTGCTAAGACTTCTACACAATGAAAAAAAAAATGGGAAGAATATCCTGACAGGGCAGGGGGTACAGCCTGATGCATTTCAGTTCTGGATACTGGACAGAATACAGGGAGCCGGGCAGTGATGATCCCCTGGTGGTAATTCATAATGTGATACTACTGGGGGATTTCCTGTGAAAGAGGACAACTCAAGTGACCACTAGGCTGTGACCACTTTTGTTATGTGATCATTGACTTCATTAACAACAGTCACATATTCAATGGAATAAAAACAGTCACATCACTGATCTCAACATAAAATTATATGCGGTAAAAAGGGGAGATGGACCATATTTCTAGTGTGCTTGAAGAACCAGTTTTAAACTACTTATAATTGCTTTTGGGGTTTTTTTGAGGGGTTGTTCATTTGTTTTGGGGGTTGGTTTGGTTTGGATTTGGAGGGGTTTTTTTGTGTTTTTTTTTGTTTGTTTTAAAGATGAAATCCTATTGATAGTTTGTAAATCTTAAAGTCTGGAGAAGAGGTAAAACTGAGGACTCCTCAGCCAGAATGATGAGGATTGCCTGGTAAGATGTGCCAACAGCTTGGGTTTCAAGGAGGCCAAGTGTTAGATCATGTATCTTAAGGCAACTGATCTATAATTCTCAATGTTATACAACTTCTATTTAGTAAAAGATCATATTTCTAACCACTTGCCTCTGTAAAACAGCACTGTGGGTATTTGTAAAGAGCTGAATTAGCTCTTTGCAGGCCTTGGATCAATACATGCCTTCAATACTTCTGGAACTGCTACTCCTGACCTCCAAGACATTGTGACCATAAATCAAAAACATGGGGAAAGCTCTGAGAGGCTACTTTCCTCTCTTTAAAAAATGATCTACTACATATAGTAATAGTAGTAACCTTCATTTTATTTTTCTGGATGGGATTGGAAAATTGAGTTGTAACTCAATGAGGAAGCAGCTTCTCAGGAAAGGTTTCAAGAAGGAACCTGCCAATTTCAGAAGTGTCAGCTAACGGTGCCCTCGGAGGGTTTTAGCGGTGTCAGGGGATGGGGCTGAGCTGGTCGGAGCCGGTGTGTGGCGGGGTTTGCTCTCACATTCCGCAATGCCCATGGGGCAGGCGGGGCACGGGGGCAGCTGACGGGCGGCAGGACGTGAGGTGGAACGCGCCGTTTGGTCACTTTAAACGCGCCGCAGCTCCGGGACAGAAAAGGCGCCAGCCGGTGCCTGTGCTCAGCACACACCCGGGCACACCTGCCTCCCCCGTAGCACACGGTTACGGCCCGGTGTGTCCCTGTGCGGGCGGTGTCACCCGGCCCGCTCCGGGCTGCCCCGCTCCCTCACGGGGCGCTGCGGGCGCGGCCCGGGGCTCTGACCTTGCCGGGGACACCGCAGTGCGCCTGCGCGGCGCCCGCCCGCCCTCACCAAAAATGGATGCCCCGCGGCAGCCTCGCACGTGAGGCACCGCCGGGCGCCGCTTCCGCCCTCTCTCTGCCACGTGATGCGCGGCCCTTACGGAAGCCCGATGGGGACGTGCAGGCTGCGTTCGCCGGCTGACCCGCGGAGCGCGGAGCGGAGCCGCGGAGCCTGAGGCGGTCCCCGGCCGGGCCGGGCTGGGCCCGCAGCGCTGCCCGGCCTCTCCGCGCCTCTCGCGGTGAGTACGGACCGCCCGGGGCGCGGCGGCAGCGCCCCAGCTCCGCGCGGGGGACTCGGCCTGTCCGCGGGGCCGAAACCGGCCCTTCACAGCCCGAGCCCCCCAGCCCGTGTGTTCTCGGTGCCGGGGGCGCTCCCGGCTCTCCCAGTCCTTGGAATGCTTTCGGCAGCGGGAGCAGTGCCGCGCTGGTGGTCGGCGGCGGCCCGCGGGGGGGTTTGGTCGCTCAGCCCACACTCGAGGCACCGAGGCCGCGGGGTCCCCTCTACCCTCGGGCATTATTGGCTGACGACCCTCCCTTAGGGGAAGGAAGCACCTTCCCCGGGTCTGCTGCCGAATGCTCTTAATACCGCCGTAGCACAGGGAATATCTGGGTGTTTCAGAGAAATGGTTCTCAGAGTGACGTTTTTCTTCTCCAACCGTTCTTCAGTATTTTTGTTTTCTGTTAAAATATTTTGTGTTAAAACCTCCAGCTGGATTAAAACAGACTTGAAAAGGTGCAGCCTTTCGTGTTTTGTGACCGCATAGTTTTCCTCGTCTATAATGGATACGTTTTGTTGGTGTGCTGAGGAGAGGGGGCAGTGCATTTGAGAAGTTCAGCACCTGTGACTGTGCTGTGCAGAACGGCTTTCAGCGTCTGGCTGCATCTGGGGCTCCTTCCCCTCGGGTTGTGCTGTGGGTGCTTGGTTAGAGCACAGCCTCTGCTCCACGCCGCCTCTGTGATACACGTTCTGACAGTTCTAGGCTCCTGTAATAGGTACTTCGAGTCCTTAATTCGTGCCCTTTGCTCTAAGTCCTCCTCTTTCTTTTCCTGTCTAAGGATACGTGGACACTTGCCAAAGGAGCACTTTGTAGCTTATGTGCATGTGAACAGACCAGCTGTAAAGTAACCACATCAGGAAAAAACAGTAATAGAGCTGGAGAAGTTACAGTTTGCTGTCGGCTGTAAAACGTTCCCTGATCTCAGAGCTGGCACAGCTATACTGTTACCAGTGCTCATCCTGTATCTCGGGTTCCTCGCTCTGCAGAACATTCCTGGTTGCAGCACAGATATGGCCAATGCCTGGTTATTGCCAGAATGCTGGCAAAGAGTCATCCCTAACATTTGTATCCATTGCTTCATCCTCATCTCTCCTGTTGATGTTCTTTTTTAGGAGAGGAAGAAGGAGGTACCTACCCCTTGTCTCTTGCTGTCTCCTCCCTTATCCTCCTCTGGATTTCTTCCCCCCTTCCTTCTTTCATTAAATGCCACTGATGCCCATTTGCACTTCAGCTGCATTCTGTCTATTTATCCTGTATCTGTGATTGTATTTTTATTGTCTTATTGTTCTCAGACTTGTATTCTTGTGCCTCTTTAAGAGCTAGCTAGATCTGTAAATACCAATTTTTAAATGCTCGTTATCTCTGATTTATTATTAATGTTTTTCTGGAAAATGCTTTGTGTAACAAGGACATTACAGACAATGTAAGTTTGTTTTGTTCTCAAGCTCCATTAAAATATTGAAGTTTTATGTTGGTGAAATCTCACCATTTCTTGTTTTGCTGTTCTCTTGTAAAAAGGAGTAAAAACTGAAATCACTTTCACAGCAAATTCAATTCTGAGTGACTCAAAGTAGAGAAGAAGTAGGCAAGAGTGGGAAGACATTGAGGTATTGTATCAATAGGTTCTTGGCAAGTACAGCTAAACCCACACAGTGGTATTTAGTGTATAAATAGTTTATAAAGCGACTGTTCTAATGGTGACTTTGTGTGTGTTTTACCTTGTAGCTGGAAAGCAGCTGTGGTGCAAACTTGTGTCCCAAAGCAATGCCATACTGTAGGGAAGCTGTGGTGCAAATGCTGCTGCAGGGCTACTTGATTGCCAAAATTAGAGCTGCACAGGTATTTCGAAATGAGAATGTGAGGAAGCATTGAAACACCTTTTGTCAAGTCGTGTGAGCAATTAGTGCTTGAGGTGCTGCCACTCGATATTCTGGGTACTTTAAGTTCTTAAAATTTGGTCTCTCCTTTTGACATTTTTACTCGATATGGAAATGCTTTACTCATCAGAGACAATGTTTTAAAATGAAAAGCACTGTTTGGAATATGGAAAGGTCAGAAGACTTATTTTCTTCATGTCACTGGCTGATCCAGCCAATGTCTGCAAGAGGGACAAATCCAGCCTACAAAATCACAGGATGAAAGAACTCCATAAGAAAGGTTAAAAACTTTGAAGTGGCAGAGAAGTTTAAGAACCTCTTGAACTCCTATAAAGTGTTCATTTCTAACGAAGTGGGTTGTTTAACTTTATTTCACTTGATACATACAAATAGTAAGAATTAATACAGATGGATTAAATCTGCAGGTATTTTCTTTATAACTGTTTTTTTTTTTTAAAGTTTACATAGAGCAGTGACTTTCCTGCCTTCTCCCTGATCACTTGTTTTCCTGCTGTGCTTCTGTGAGGCTTTGAGATTAATGAGATTTTTTTCATTTGATCCATGGTAATAGGAAGTCTTGAAAATAACACTGAGGATCCCAGGATGGATTGCCAGGTGGATCACATCTTGAATACACTCAGTGTGTGCATTTCAGTGTTACACAGTCCAGATCCTTCTGTGTGCTTCTTTCTGTTGTCTGAAGGTTACTGTTAGTTCAAGGTTTTATTGATAAATCTGGAAGGTATTGCTTGTGTGTGCTGGTGGGAGGAAGGGCTTGTGGGCTGTCTCACCTGCCACGCAGCGTCTCCACACTAAGGCTCAGAGTTCTGCATGTTCAGCTCAGGGAAGTGCACACACAGCAACAGACAGAGCCCTGCTGCCAAAAATAGGGAAAGAATGTAGTTGTGATTTTAGTGGCAAGCGCTGCCTTTTTGCCAGAATAGGTTACTTCATTTAGGAACTACTTAAGCAAGAGCACAAAAAGATGTCCTGCTACAGTAAAGCCATGCTTCCCACAAGCAGGTTTGCTGGGAAAACTGTATTTATATATTGTGTGCACATACATGGCTGGAAACGCGCTTTTTTCCCAATCCTAACCCTAAAAATAACCATTATCTCAATCTGAGCTGTTGGCAAGGTCCTCAGCTATTGAGCCATTGCCTGGATAAAGTTTCCTACAACAAATTCCTTGCAGCTCACTGTTTACTTGGGGAGCCCCTTTCCAGCCCTCCTCCTGCAGCTTTAGGATGTCTCTCTTAACCAAGTCTATAACCATAATCTTGGAATGAGCCATCAGTAAGGTCCACAAGCCACTGCCCAGGTGAACAAGTTCTCCCAGCCCTCTGAGGTTCCTTTCCAGCCTACACTTTCCATTAGCATCCCCTTCCCAGCCACCTCCATGTGCAGCTCTAGGATTTCTTTTTCTCTCAACCTTAAATCCAAATTCAAAACCCCAGTCATCTTGGTCTTTGACATATCTCACAGCAAATGCATCAGTAAGTTTCTCACAGCCCAGTTTCTAGGAAACTTCCCCACTGGTTCGGTTGAAATCCCCCTCCTCTTCTAGGAAAATGTATCTATAAAGTATTGGCAAATCCTCTTAAATTTAAATAAAGTTTTGTTCTCTCTGCCCTTGTCTTGTATCAATTCTGCAAAAGAAAGATTTTAATTTATAGAAAAACAGAAGTGAGAAGTTCACAGAATTGCTGTGATTGGGAATGATATGAATGTAGTCAGTGTTCAAGCTGATTTGACAGGCTGTTGATGAGGAACTTTGTCCTTGTAAGATGGGGGGAGGTCTGGATGACTGACAGTGAGCAGGAGGCTGCTGCCCAAGCTGAGCCTTTTGTCATTCCACTGCTTCAACATGCAGTTTTGTAAGGCTTCAGCCATTTTCTCAAATACCAGCACACTGGATTTGTGTAAATGCAAACCAACAACTTAGATTTCTTGCTGATTCTGAACAGATTTCCTATCAGTCCTATCAGGGATTTGTTGGTTGTTTTGTGTTCCTTTTTCTGCCAGCCAGTGCAAGAATAATACCTTGCATGAGAATTTCTAGGTTTGGATTTATTTTGTCATGGCTCACTTTGAGGATAGGCTTTGAGCGTTGTCTGAAGCATCAACTTGTTCTTCTTTTCATCGCCTGCACCTCAGCGCTTTGTGACTACACTTCCTATGAATTTTACTGCGTAATTTATTTCTCTAAGTCTCTATCACTTGCCTAATAAGAAGAACAAAGCATTTCCTTAGCATACTTTCTGCTGCTTTCCTATGTTGCTCTTATAGTTTTTGGTTTTCTTTCCCCAGAATGAGCGGAGCCGCGTTCCCATCTCCAGCTGCCGAGATGGCAGAAATGAACCGCCTTCAATATGAGATGGAATACACAGAGGGCATCAGTCAGCGCATGAGGGTCCCCGAAAAACTCAAAGTAGCTCCTCAAAATGCTGACCTTGAAAAGGACGTCCCAGAAGGATTTCCAAACGCCAGTGTAACTATGCAGGTTCCAGAGCGGATTGTAGTGGCAGGTATGTCTGTGTCTCAATACAGGTGAAAATTTAAATTAGTTTCCTTAATTTCTGGATGGAAAAAAAATATATTGATAGATTTTTTAAAAGAATAATCTGCTCTCTGGTTTTCAAACAGTTAATGCTCATTGATGTAGGAAGTTTCTTAGACTCTGAAAATATTTTATTAATAGTTTTGGTGTAGCTTGTAATGGAGACAGTTAATGACTTAATTATGCACAGAAGGTTTAATTGCTGGCATTTCATCTTAGTAAACCTTTTTTGGAGGAAAAAAGTCATGTTTATTGATTCACACCTGTTTTTTATTAATTAACTATATGCTAAATTAACTATAAAAAGTACTGTATATTACTAATGCAAAATGTGTTTGATCTTAATCAGAATTCTAATTATGTTAAGAACCTGTCTGTTATTGGGTGGACTCTGTCAATATAGTGTTTATGGTCATGGGCTTTACAGTGACAGACCTGGAACTGCTGAAGGTTTTACAATTTGCAAAATGTGTGATGTATATTTTATGCCTTGACATCCTCAGTCAGATACACCATTAACAGGACTTTGTCTTGAGTGCTCTCACTTGCAGTTGCAGTTGATGTGGTTCAGGATTACTCAGGATCATTGTTCTCAGAGAAACTGCTCAAATAATTGTCAATAATGTGGTCTTTGAGAGCTTTAGCAATAGTTTTTAACACCCAAGACCTGTTAAGGAAAGTTATACTTCATTATTTGTCGTAGGCCAGGGACTTAACTGCTGTGATGTTTTTTGATCTTTAGCGTTGGCCCTCAGGCCTCAGAATGGTTTCCTTGCTTTTGACAACTGATGTTCTTGCAGGTAATAGTGAAGACATTCCATTTTCCAGACCAGCAGACCTTGACATTCTTCAATCTACTCCATTCAAACCACTGGCACTGAAAACTCCTCCCCGTGTTATTTCTCTTAGTGATCGACCGCTAGATTTTTTGGACCTAGAAAAACCTCCACAGCAGACACCTCAAAGTGAAGAGGCCAGTACTACTTTTGCTTTTTCCTTAGATGAGAAGCATTCTACTAAAGACAGTGAAATGACCAGTGACCTGTCTACTGTGGTGAAGATCAGCTTGGTGCAAACATAAGTTGTGAAAATATGAAAATACTTTTATTAGCACTGTGGTACTTCTGATGATGCCTTTGAAGTGGCAGGTGGCATGGGGCTGCCATGCTCAGTGAGCTTACTCGGTACTTACAAAAATAAAGTCCTAATCAGAACTACTCAAAATACTTTTAACAAAAACATCCTTTTGATGAAGAGAAAACTGCAAGATTTTTAAAAAATTTACAGATTATCAGAAAACAGACTAGAGAAGTACACTTTCTTTTAATGTGTCTAATTGACCTCTGGACTTCATGGCCAGATGATATAACAGAATTAATGAGTTTTGTTAAAACTCTGAAAACCAAGTTCGTAGAATGGTATAACACTGGCATCCAGGTGAATGATGGTAAATGACATCTTAAAACCAGAAAAATATTTATGAAGCTGCACATTCTGCAGACTTACAAAATACAATAGAAATATATTTATCTCTCATGATAGGAAGTAATCCCAGGTGGAGGTCATCTAGTCCAACCTCTCCATGCAAGCAGGGTCTCTTAGAGCATATTATTTGGGATTGTGTCCAAAGGGCTTTTGAATATCTCCAGAGACTATTAAAAATTCTGTTGGTTCATCATTTTTGCATCAGATCACATGGGTAGATAACAACAGGATTGCAATAAGTTTGGAGCTTGGTTTTACATGTACCAGCATCAGATGCTGTCGTCAGTTGTTTTCCTCCTCATCACTGTGAAACCCATGAAAATGTGCCTTTGTATCTGAGGGCAGATCTAACATACAAACCTCCACTGCATATTTTTGTGGCCTGGAACTCTCTGTGTTTTATGTCCCTCTCTCTCCCTTTGATGCAGGTCCGCTCAGTGGGAAGACTGAAGAGAGAACGTTCCATGAGCGAAAACGCCACGCGGCAGAACGGCCAACTGGCCCGGAATGACTCCATGTGAGTAGGGTAACAGAGTGCAGGGACACTGCTAGAGCTTTGTTACACATCTCCTTTGTTCCCTATCTCCTCGGTATTTGCTTTTCCCTACTAATATTTTGTATGTTGTGGCAAGCACATAATTTTAACAATTACAAGGCCAGATTTTTCTTAATTTTTATGCTTTTTATTTAGTGAGGTGAGTCATTTGTGAAGTATTTTCTTGCAGTGGATAGGTGGGAGTGTTTGTAGGTTCAGTTTCACCAGTTACCATCAATTGTTATTTCAGGAGATTTTTCAGTTTCTAACTTGGCAGAATATTTGTTTCTTTGTACATCAAAATGTTTCCAGTTCTCTCACTGTTGATATTATAATGATTTTCACTCTTAGAAGAAGGAGTATTTTGATTTCTTTGGTATCATTGTAATTAATATATTGGAATCTCTCAGTATGTATCTTAACCTTCTGAGACCAAAATAGCAGGTAGCATTTAGAATTGAAAACTTCATCTATTGTTACCATCCAAGGTGGTAATTCTTAGGGTGCTTTCTGAAGACATACATGCCTGTACATTTTTATTGGATATGATAGCTTTTCATTAATTGCAGTTTATTCTGAGTAACAGCATCTTTCCACCTGGAAATAACTGGTTTTGCAATGTAACACTTAGGAATCTTTTATATATGAGTTTTAATACAGCTGCCGTAAGGAATACTTGCCCTAGAAAAGATTTTAGATTTAAGACTTAAAGATGGAATTCATTTGTCCCAATGTAGACTGTATAGCACTATTGCTAGATCACCATAAACTTAATATTCAGTAAAGAGGAAAATAAGTGCATGACCTACTTTGGGTCTACCTATTTTAAGTGTAAAGTAGATCAAGTGAATTATGCCCTAGAAATGCCTGTTTTCTTCTATTTAGAGCAAGGGCACGATGTGTACTACATACCTCTTAGTTTGTCTAAAACTAGTGAAATGGACTCTGATGCACGTTCCAGACATAAATCTCCTTCTCTTCCTCCACATTTTTATGGAAATGTTGTTTCATATCTTCCTCTTCTTAATAAGACTTTTGGTTCATACAAGTTTATAGATTGCACATGTCTAAGCACTCAAGTCTGCAGAGTCAGACATACTCACTGAGCATCCTTATCTCCTGCTCAGCTCAGTCTCCAAGTGTTCTATCAGCCTACCAAGTGCCCAAGTTCCCTGTGGTATCACTTAGCCAGTTATGTCCTGTTGGACCAGACATACTGGAATTTCCCTGCAGGAATGGCTTTTTCTTGCCTGTCTGATGGCTTACACATGGTACATGATGGCCTTTATGTGAGAGAAGCTGCTTGGGAAAACATTGATCCCTTTGCTGTTGCCAGAGCTACTTTGCCAGTATTGATGTGTTTGATGTATTGCACTTAAAGCAAGAACAGATGGTACAGAAATTCTTGTGATTTCTTGATACTGCTTTACACTTGCTCCCCAGGTTAGTTTAGTCTTACAGAAGTCATGGGCCATGTCTGCCCAACCAGACAGCTGAGGAAATGGCAAGATCATCTTGACTGGATGTATCCACTTGGTGTCAGATTTCTCACATGTTGGGATTTCTTGAATCTGGAAATCCTAAATCTCTTAAACTCACCTGTGTGCTTTGCTGCCACTCAGTAGCTAGTAGAATTACTGGTTTAAATTGGTCTGAATATTATTTGATATCACAGTTTTTAATCTACTAGCAGTCCTTCAGAGGTTTAGCAATACGATATGCACCTGGAATCCTGTAAATTTGAAAAGGATGTGATCAAGGAACATATAACTGGTAGCTGGTGTGACCCAGTTTATCATTTACAAAAGCCAGGAAATTATGATACCCCTGGAGATTAGTTTTTCTCTCTTGATGCCCATGCTAGTCCTTGCATAAGGTCTGTCACATAAATCAAACTTCCAGTGCCAAGCTCTTTACATTATGCATGTCCTTTCAGTTGATCCAGGATCTCTTCTCGAAAAATCCCAGCAAGCTGATATGACCCTGCTGTATCCACACTCTCTGCTGCCCATGTGGAATGCAGATGATGTGTTTTAGTAGAGCTTCATTTTTCTCTTGTCCTCCCAAGTTCTTGTTTCCTTATGAGAGAAGTTATGCCGTGTGTAGAGTATAGATCACGTCTTGAAACCACTGAGTTTTCTAGAAATTTCTTCATTCTGTGACATAATTGTTTCTTCTGTCTCAGTACAATACAAAAGATGAAATTGCTTTGAACATGCTAGGGATGTTCCTCCCTCATCTAGGTTTTGTCAGTCTCCAAATGGAGAATGTGACTCTGGACCTGGATAACTACAGGAGAGTGTCCTGAGAATTCAGATTGCTGAAGTACCATGTTCATGGGGGAACTTTGTGTGGCTCACACAAATGCAGTAAATGTAAATACATGTAAATGTATTCATTGTACTACAGAAAAAACAGTTGTGCACCTCACTTATATCACCTTGAAATTTCTTTACTGTATAGAAATACTGTATCTTCCAGTGGTCCAAAGCCACAAGAAACTTACTGCACCTAAAGTTGTTACATCTAGTGTTGTTGGCTGAAAAAATAGCCTTTGTTGTAATTACTGTAATGATACATTGCTGCTTCATCAAAACTGGCTTGACTTATAAATTCATATCATGTCTACATAGTTTACTTCTGCAGTAACATGCTATAGTGCTCTAACTTTACAAAGATCAGCTCTTTATTCCTGTGCTTGTGTGAGTCTGGTTCACATCTTCAAATAGGAAAGAAAGTCTGTGTTTTACTTAAAATATTAAATTCCTATACAAAAACTAAAACTTTTTTTTTTAAACACTTGTTTAGATAGACATGATAGCTCAGATGCTGCGATGAGGACTCCATTAAAAGGCACAAGGAGCACTGCCTTTTAAAGCCTTTGTTTTCTAAACACGACTGTGATTCTAAGTTTTAATTCAGGGCACTGTTTTCCTTGGACAAAATATTCAGATATACTGTGCAAAATTCCCGTGCTTGGCTTACAAAGTGACAAAATGAAACATTCTGGAATAGATTGTCAGATGGAAGCAGAGTTGGCTGGACTCCCTGTCACAGTGTTCTCCACATGGAACACGTAGTTTTTTCTCTTCTGTTGTCTTTCTTGTCATCCAGTTGCATACAGAGACAGTTCTGAGAATTTTTGGCACTTGGGCTTCACTAAAGGCAGTAATTCCCAAATGCTCTTAGAACACCTGAGACTAATAAGTAGGTACCTGCTGGTACAGTAACTGTCTGCATAGCAATAATGACAGCTCTCTAAATTACAATCCTTCTATTTATAAGGATGATTACTTAAGAGATTACAATTATTATTCAAGGTGGCACAGATCAGATACTGTCCCAAGAAATAAAATGCCACGGTTCCAGTCACCTCTTTCAACTAAGGATTGCACGTAAGCCTAAATGTTACCTGGTATATGAAAATCAAGAGTGTGTTTAATTATAGCTCTCTGCAATACTAATACTCTGACTAAGTATCTGTAGTTTAGAAGATAAAATTTGAAACAGCCTTTGCTACACTGAATGTGTGGTTTCTAATTTTGCTTCAGGGTTTCTCAAACTTGGCCATTTCATTTCCCCCTGTAAAGAGGCATAGGAAAAAATACTTGACAGCCAATGAAAGATACAGTAAAAAAAAAAATAAAATTTCAAAATAGCTGTAGTTTGTTTGACTATTTGTTCTTTGGCTGTTTTTGAATAGCTGGAGAAACAAAGCTTTTTGTTGGTCATTGCCAGGCAATGTTGAATGCAAGGATTCCAATTCTGTATTGGAAGTCACCAAATCACTAAGAGTGCATGGAAAAGTGGACAGCACTTAATTTTTTTTCTGTTCCAGCCTTTTCCTTAGAAAAACACATCTGTCTATGGAGTTCAATTTCATGGTTTGAGAAATTCTGTCCTTCATGCAAATCATGGAGAAAAGGTGATGGTGTGTGTGTCTTTAACGAGAATACAGCCTGTCTATGTGCTTGAATTTAAAGTTACCTTAACTAGTTAAATCTGTTTACCTCTCATTTGATACTTCCAGAACTGCAAGTCAAAAAAATACCTGAAATAAAGCCTGTGTACATCACAAATACTTTTGAGAAGTTCTAGGGGAGATTACTGCTAAGCTGAAAACTCTGCATATAGCAGAATGTGCTCTTTCATAGTAATGACTGTAATTCCATGTTGTTTGTTTTGGTTCCAAACTCTGGAATTGACTGGTGTTTGTAACCAGGGAGTGGTAAAATAAGTGGCTGGAGCTGTATATAAGAATTCTTTTCAGAAGTTTGAAACAAAGTTATGCCTAGAACTAATACCATTTAACTAGAAATGGAGAAGAGAAGGGGCATAGCCACAACAATGATAAATGCTCATACTAAATATTAGAGAACTTTCCTTATGTTAAAGATTTTTTTTTCTTTTGTCATCTGATATACATATCAGCCCAGATAATTGTTTTATAATATTTCTTCTCCATGGTCTCTGACATAGTCCCAAGGACTACCATATGTTTACAGGACATAAATTTCAAATCCTGAAAAAAGAAGATGGAAGAAAAAATTTGGCTTCTCTCTCCCTGGCATTTGTGCTCTTCATAGAATTATTCTCAATTTTTGATTTTTCCTTATTACATACACTTAGAATTTATCAGCACATGTAAATTACTTCTAGGGAATTTTGTACAGTTGTTTTTAAATTAGGTTGGGGGTTTTTTCACTTAAAATATTTTTAGTGTCTACAGAAGTCTTTGTGTGCAAATAACAGTACTGTGGTATTTACAGTAATACCATTCTGGGCAACAGAAATTCCACAATGTCTTCTGTTTTGCAATACATCTAAATACTGTTTGCAGAACTATCTTTCAGCCTATTCTGTGCACATCTGAAGTAACAGGAAAGATTGCTTGCAAAGTAAAACATACTCTGCATTGAAGCCTTAAGCTCCTCCCTGGTTTGCCTCAAGCTAGCAAATCCACAAGGAGTAAAAATTCTCATAAATTCCCTTTAGTGGTAATATTTGATACATGCCCCTACTTGATGTTTTTCATTGGCATTTCCAGCACAATTCAAGAGTAGAATGTGTAGATGTGACCACTACCATTGATTTCAAGGTAGAAGTCACCATAAACAGAGGAGAAGGGTGAATTCTGCAAGTCTTTGAGAACAATAAAAGCTGTAAAGAAGGGATAGTTATTTATTGATGTATCCTTCTTCTTACTTGCTGTTGTCCAAATGTACTCTAGGGCAGCATGAAAAGGTATCTGAAGTTTAGGAAATAACCAGAGCCCAGTGTCAGTGAGGCACCAGTCACTACAGTCTTTGAGTTCCTTTGAAGCACAGGAGGCTGAACTCTGCAGTGGATGAAGTGACATTCCTGTAACATGCTTTCAATCAGTCTGTTCAACTGAATTTTCTTACTCAATTTTGTCATCTTGGTACCAGCCAGTTGCAGAGCAACTCTGTTCAGTGTGAGAGTATCCATAGAATTCTGAGCCAGCTAGAGATTATCCAAATATCAAACCAGCTTCCAAGCACACTAATGTTTTACTAAAAATGCCAAGGGCAGAAAGACTGACATTCTAAACCCAAAAACTGTTGGAGCAAAGCAACAAAATTGTGTTGAATTATGGGTGCTAATCCAGGAATAAAAACTATCCCAAGATTTAAAGGCTACAGTGGCTTGCACTTGGTTTGCATTTGTGTTAATATGTACAATTAAGTTAACACAAATGTCTTCCTATTAAAAAATCATCTCATCTTTAATTAAAGTTTCCAGATTGAAAAAAAAAAAAAAGCCTTCATATGTGTACGAAAATGTGGATAAAGTCAGTTTGAATGTAAAGAAACATGAGGAAAACACAGGCAGTTCATTAAAACTAATTTCTCCCTGATAGACAAGGTTTGTATAATCCAAATGGTCATGTTTGAATTTCAGTCCTGCGTATTTTAAGTAATATTTTTTGCATCTTAGCAAGTTAAATGATGTAATTTTTTTCACTGGGATATGAATTTTGTGTTATTTTTTGAATTTGTTGCAGTTGCCTTTAAAGTTGTTCACATGCAAAGCAAACCAAAATACATCACAGCTTCAAAACTATTTTGAAGGGGCTCTATGTGAGATTCTCTCTGTTGAAAAAGGCTTGTGTTTTTAAAAGAGGTTGTGTAGGATTTTCTGAAAATGCTCATGCTTTTTAAGACAGTTCTCATTGATGTCACTGAGGACTTGAATACTGACTTCAACAGGTACAAATTTAGCTGTACAAGCACTTTCTAAAACTAACTTGTATAACAGATCAAAACTGTGTCCTTGGATTACATGTGTTTGTTTCTGAAGAACATATGTAAATGTAGCTCATAATCCCTGCACTACTAAAATTTGAGTAAAATTTACCTTAGAGTGGTGGGAGAAGGGTAAACCAAAAGCACGCAATAAGCATTTTGGAATGGGGTCTATCTGAAAAGCTTTTTTTTTTAAAATTAAAATCTCACTACAGTATTTCTCTCTTCATTTACTGTGCTTATACAAACAGTGTGACACCATCACTGCAACAGGCTCGTGTCTGTCCTCCCAATATGTTACCTGAAGATGGAACTAATCTTTACTCTGCTCGTGGCATTTTGTCGTTTATCCAGTCTTCCACTCGTAGGGCTTATCAGCAGGTCTTGGATGTGCTGGATGAAAACCGCAGGTGATTGGTTGTCACTGGTTCTTGCCAGCTTTTGCTGCTTCTTTTTTTTTTTTCTGTTCTCCTTTTTAGTGGAGTTTGATTTCTGTTTACAAAATAATGAGATGAAAATATTTGCTTTTGCTTTCCTTTGCTTTCACTCTTCATAAGCAATTTAAATGTCCAAAATTCACATTTCAAAATGCTTCTGTTTCAAATATAGGGTTGTTTTGGTTCCCTTCCAAATAAAAATCAAAATTGGAAGGCTTAGCCTGTGACTGCAGGGGGTTTTGCTCTTCTGAGATTGTCAGAGTTTTCTGCAATTAACACTTGACCCTGCTGTGCAAATTTACTAGCCTTGTCTTCTGCTTTTCTGTTGGTGAGCAGTGGTGCAAATCAATAAGATTGGGTTGATGTTGTCATAAAGCATTAAAACAAATGTGCAGAAATAGGGTAGAATATCATACAGGGCATTGTAGATGCTGCTTTTGGTAATGGGTCAAGACTTGAGGCTGACACATGACTGACAGTGGCCACTTTGGATGCTAAGAGCAAAAAAGGCAATGAACTCTGAGAAGCTGGTTGTTCCTCTGATTATTGCTGTCTCTGGTTTTATGGATAACCTGACACTTTGAGGGGTAATGAGCCAGAACAAGCCTCGTGGCAGTCCCTGTCCTTCCATTCTGTTCAGTGGAGTTTTGCCCACTTGATGCGTCCTTGGACTGCTGTGATTTGGCACTTGTAAGCATTACAAGAATGGCATGTTTAACACTATGGAGACATTTACAAAGGCTAATAATGGCAATGTTAATTTGCCAAAAGTAATTTTCATTTCAGTATTATGCTAGCACAGAAATTCAGGTAAGAATTGCAGACAGTTTCTAGCGTAGTGGCATCTCAGACCTCTGGGGCTTGCCAAGAGGTTGAATTAGAGAAGATAATTGGCAAGAACATTGGGAGGAACTGCACATTGCTCCTGCAGCTGTTCAGCATGGCCTGTGCTAGCAAGTTCTTTGAAATTTGCCATCTGCCTCTGCTGATATCCCAGCAGCACACTTAATATTTGCAGTGTGAAGTTAAATTATTTGCTTCCCGCTTATTTTGGTAATGAAATGTGACTATCAAGCCAATCTTACTGTGAATGTCTGTGTGTTTGCAGTCACTTGCCAAACTGGCACCTCTGATAGCTCACCACGTTTGCTGATCTGACAGTAAATAAATGCTCATATTAACATCCCTGAATTGTAGAGAACTCCAGTCTTGCTGGCCTTTATGTTCTTAAACTGGGACTCAAAAAAATCAGACAAAATTAGATGCATAGTTCCCCATGAAATTCTGCAAGTTGGGTGTTTAACTGTAGCTGTTAAAATTTTGATGTCTGTCACTAGTTGGGCATCAATAACTTTAGGTGGAATTACATGTTTGTTTTACCAAACTAAAGCTCCCAGATAAGGAGGAATTGTACTGTCTGTGAACATTAGCACTTAGAAATACTGTGCCAAGAATCCTTGTTAAAATATAGATTGAAATTCTAACCCTTTTCTCAGTCTGCAGTGAAGCTACAGGTTTTATTCCTGGCTTCCATTATGCACGTTCGTGCCTATGTTTTCTTGGAGTCTGGAAAAAAAACACATGTGCATATATACACTTTCAGCTTACTTCCATTAGCAGAAAATTTCTAGAATACTGAATACTTCAAAGATGCATTACTTACCCTGGTTTGGGTTAATTTTTGAGGTTTTCTCACTAATCTTCCTAGAAGGAATGGGAAACCTGTTTCTAGTTACCTATGGACAATCCGTGCCAAACTAATGAACCTCTCAATAAGGTGAAAGTGTATTCTCTGTGGCTGGGTGTTCAGACACCCACCATTACATCTAGCGTAGGAATGTGAAATTTGGATGATTCACTTGCATGGTTGCAAAATATTGTTCGTTTTAAATTGCTCCAAACCTGCACTCTGTTCTTTTGCTCTGTGTAACATGCTTTCTATCTCAAAACCTTATCTCTTTTAACATGTTATGCTTAATACTAGAAGCAATCTTTTAAAGTTAACAAGATCTGGCTGTGGGTTACTCACTGGAAATATTTTTAACTTGTGTCATGGCTTGTCTTTTTTTTCCCCCACAAACATTTTCCAATCCACTTAAACTGCTAACGGTAGGTGCTGATTGTCCTGCTGCAGAGAATGAGTTATGCCTACTTCAGCCATCACCACTCACATAATGGTTATTTAAATGAGCAACAACTTAATGATCACTGTTTACACTGTTTACTCTTGCATTTCCTTCAGCTTGGACAAGGACAATAGGTCAGTTTTGTTTTCTAACCATTTTTCTGTTTCAGTTTCTTTCAAATGACTGTAGGGCCTACATCTAGTGAGTGTCCTTCAAAGTCTGATCCTTTATGCTCTAGGCAACAAAAAAACCCCAAAACCAGCCAAACCAACAAGCCCCCCAAAAAGCCCCTGCATTTAAGGAGATTTTAGAGATGTCTTAAATGCAGGAAAAAAGGCAATTTCATATCTGTATAGTGTTGTGTTGAAATCTGTACTTTATCTAAAGTGTTCTTCATCTCTTGGGTCAGTACCTTTTTATTTACTAGAAGAAAGCATGAAAACTTAATATTTCCTTTCTTTATGATATCTCTTCTAAAAAGTCACCATCCTTTTTAAATGCCAGCTTCACCCACATAAGATTATCCTGAGATGTAACGAGATCACTTTTTATATTGAGAAAGTTAATTATATTTTTCATTGTAGAAATAAAATGGGATGCAAGTTAAGGCCATCCAAGAGGGCTACATCTGACTGTGGACTGGGGAAATTTCAGAAGGAAATTAAATCGGTGTGCAGATGTGAAGGAGGCTGGAAAAGCAATAGCTATTGCTGTTTGAAGTAACTGCTTGTAGCACTGAGACAGGCAAGGAGAGCAGTTTGATCCAGTCACTGTCCTCTCTGTACTTTAGAAGCTTACCCAGTTCATGTCCAGAACTTGTCCATCAGGTCCTACTGCCCATTCTTACGGCTTCTGTGAGACTTCCAGAGGTGTTTTAAAGTTCAGTAAGAAGTGAACACAGTCCCCTGTGTGCAGGCACAGGAATGGTGCAGGTTGGACCCAGGTACTGAGATCGTCCATGCTTTACTGTTTTCCTCTCAGCCCATGTGTTTGATTCCATCCTCACTGGGCTCTTCCTGTTGCATGCTCTGCTCTAACCAGCAGAAGACTGACCAGGCTGAGTTGGTCATTGCCTTAGTGCCACTTTTCCCACTGTTATCAAGTTGTGTTACTGTGCGTTCCCCTCAAGTTTCAGGCTGCTGCTGTATTTGCAGGGAGCTATAGCTGCTTCTGATCATGCATTAATGTTTAGGATGGAATTCACAGAAGTAGCCAGAAAACTCAAAAGTTCTATGATACACTTCTTTTTAAGGAAGGCCATATGTTTAATAGCTTTCCTATATTTTACCTGTGCAGTCTGCATTTACCAAAAAACTTACTGCTGATTTTGGGGTAAGGTGATGTCAGTTATGAGGCTGCTATGATCTGCATAATTAATTCTGATATATAAAACCAAACAAGGAGTGCAGAAGAGGTAGAAGAATATTATGGTGTTCCTTTTGGGTCCACTTGTAAAGAAAAAATGTGAATTGCAAAGAAAAGGAAGAAATCATGTGCAGCTTCCTAACAGCCTGGCTGTGTTGGGAAGAGGGATTAAAGACTTGCACAGATCCCAGAGGGCTCTGGGTTTGTGCCTTGCTGTAGCCCTCAAGTGCCTCCAAGCCTGTGGCTTTCCTTGGAAAGTGTATTGTGAAGTAATATTCATTAACTTTACAACAGCTGTAAAACCCTGTTTGCCGAAAAATATCACAGAAGGCTGAGTTTAGAGAGCATTTGAGACCTATTGTTCTCATTACACGAATTCCAAATGTAGTCCTGTGGGACAATGGTGTGGGAAGTGTCTGTTGGATACTGGCACACTGGCATTCCCATATGTGCCAGTTAGTTACAGGTGACTTATGTTGGCAGAGAAATTCTGTGACCTTTTCCATAGCTGCTGTTTGCTCCATTTCTTACACTTTCTCAAAGTATGTAGTTGTAGGATCTGTCAGAGAATGTTTCAGGCTACCTGAATTATTGCTCTTATTAGGAATACCTTTTTTTTTTTTGATAACTTTTTGGAAGACCTCATGCATTTAGGTAAGAATATTCTGTTAGTGTATATATTGGAAATGGGGCTTCTTGTTTTGTAAAACACATCGTGCTGGCTTATCTTAAGTGCTAGAGAGAAGAACACCATGGTATGCATTTATGGTGCTGACTAGAGTAGGACCTAGTCCTAGTAAGTGTTGCATCAAGTAGCAGAGTTTGCCAAGGCTCCTAGGTCCTAATACTTTCAAGTGAAACTCATGGTTGTGATATTTTTGCATGGTCCTTGCTGGTTTTCAGGCCAGGCCAGTGTTCTCCCAGCTGCCTCAGCACCAGAGCTCTGCCTCTTTCATGTAGCTGCTGTAAAGATCTTCATACCAAGGTTCTCTCTGTGTTTAATGTTACAGCCTGCAGTATACATGAGTTAATTGCATGGTACAAGTATCTCCAGTTGGCATTGGGAAAAGGAAAGGGATTGAAAACAGATTGCAGGCTGCTGAACAATTTGTTCCACATCTGTGATGTGCAACACGAATGCCTCGTTACCAGAGGCACTGAAAACACACACTCCCAGCTTGGTCAGAAGGTACTGCTGGTATTCACCTCTTCTGTAAACTGCAACACAGGAGCTTCTTACTGCAAACCTAATGTATATTATAGAGTTGCAGCCATTTAAAAATTCCTCTTTGCCTAGAAAGAAAAAGGAAAAGAAATTTAAAGAGCAACACTTACAAGGACATTCATACATCTACTTGAATCTTATAGTCACTTCTTCCTGGAGAGATGTACCTCTCTTCAGACTATCCATGGGCCTTAGGTACTAGCCCAGGCTTCTAATTATATCTAAATTATAGCTCACATAGATGAATACAGAACAGACAAATCTCCCCTTTCCCTAGAGGGAGGAGAGGATGATTAAAAGGGCTTTTACAAGTATGTGTAAATACATTTATTGTTTATCCATTGTTGTTGGGCGAGATTTTAGTTTTGGGGGGTATTTTTTTTGTTGTTTTTTTTTTAACTGGAAGTTTCCCATGGTTATTTTGTAAGGCTGATACTCTCCACACAAATCTCTATTCCACTAGTTTGTCTTCAATACAGGAAGCTGTATCATCGAAAACTTGCTACACTTCTTAGCTGCAAAAACATTCAGTTGATGAAATTTGATAAGAAAAATATGGAAGTGCAATTCATAACAAAATAAATAGAAGTTTTATTGTATTAAAACAATATAGAGTATATGTGGAAGTATTTTGAAGTTCCTTTATTCTGTGTGTTTCACCTCTGATCTCTGTCGTTTCCTGTTTCTGTCTCATGCTTTCTATCTGCACAAACCTGCTGTAGGCCAGTGTTACGTGGTGGGTCAGCTGCTACCACTTCCTCTAACCCTCATCATGACAACACCAGGTAAAGAGTATTTTTTTGTTAGTCATGATCCACTGATTTAGATTCTGAAATTCAGGTTTCTGTTTCCCTCTTCCTAGTGATCTTATTTTAAAACACAATATTTTCATGCTCCCTCTCAACTCTTGAGATATTTCAGGCCTTTATTCCTTACGCATCCAAGTCACCTGCACAGGCCTCAGTTGTCCAATAGATACAACATGCTACAGAATTCTGACTCAGAGTAATGTGTGAGGGGAGGCTCTGAGATTACATTGGCAGTATAGGTCAGGTATTTGCTGTTTAGTAATGAGCTTCCTAGAAAATTTGGCCTTATCACCTGGGTTTTGCAGGTGTTCTCAGTAACATGCCTGTGAGCTGTGGCTGGATGCCTTTTCCCTGCCATTGTCCTGGCAGATTGACATTGTTTCACTGAAACTGGACGTAAGAGTGACACATAATCTCATGGTCAGGATGATGGAAAAAAATCCAGTACGTTCTACATCTGTTGTTTCCATTTGCTATTTACAATTCTGTGTCTTCATAGAATGGGAAGTTAGACTTGGGCTTAAATAGAAACTGGATTCAAGCAGGTGACTCTTCAATAACTCTGGAATTCAGTTTTTTAAATGGTCCAAGAGATATCTTAAGGGATTTCATTCTGGTAACCTTCTTAATTTAATATCTGGAATGGTTTGGAAGTTGGTAGAGCGGCAGTTATATACTGTGGCTTTATTTTAAATTGGTGTGACCTGCGAGGGAGCCATTTCTCACTGAAATGCTGAGCCTCCCTGCCTGTCTCAGGAGATGGTGAAGGACAACTGTGCTGTAGATCTGGTGGAATTTTCTAAATTTTTTACTATCTACTACAAATTTAAAAATGGCCATGAGAAGACCCTCATTAGAAATCTCTCTGGGTTTCAGAGGACCTGTAGAGTAAGGAAAACTCGATTTATTCTTTTGTTTTTTGAGTGTTCAAAGCTCATCATAAGTCCAGACTAATGCAACTCTGATCTAGAAATAGCAATTCTTATTTAGAAAAAAAGTATTAACAAACATTAAAGAACAGACAATTTGTCTCTTCTTTCCAAGTCTCCATTTGGTTATTTCTAATCTGTTGCCAGGTCTCTTGCAAATGGCATTAGCTCAGGCAATGTTCGGGTTTTATGAATCAGTTAAATAACTGGAAAGTCTTCTGAGGAACTGTGTGTCAGCAAGAAGTCTATCTGTGTAGAGAATCTTCAAAAATATTTAAATGTGGAGAGCAATCAACCCAGATTCACTGAAGCTCTTACCCACTTCATATGTTTGTGCTTTATTCAGTTAGGATCCTATTGAAATATCGCTCTGTAACAGCTGCAAAAAATACCTCTACTGGAATGTTGTAAAAATATTGTACTTGCTAATCTTTGTGTGGCTGAGACAGCTAAGCCATCTCCTTTGTTTTATAGATATGGTCTCACCAACTTCGACACGACACTCGAGGGAACACCAGATGACATGACAGTTGTAGATGCTGCTTCTTTAAGAAGACAGGTATGTAAAGCACAGTAGTTGACAATATTAACACAAAGCTGTAGTGGTAAAACGGGGTAGCAGGTTTTTTGTGTGACTGCAAAGGTGTCCGTAACAGGTATGGCAAGGGATCCTCTCTCTGCCCCTGCTGGACTGCCCTCATATCCTGTATTGTTTTGGGAATCTAGAGAATTGACTCCATTTCTGTTCCTACTTACTAGGGGCAGCAAGATCTGAAGATAGAAAGTCAAATTATCAACTGTTCAACATCCATCTGTTTGAGATGCTAATCTTATGTAGTTATTCAGAAGTTTCTAGTAATCTGGCAACTTTAAATGAAGTATTAAAAGCCTTTATTTGTTTTTAGATAATCAAACTTAATCGCCGTCTACAACTTCTGGAAGAAGAGAACAAAGAACGAGCCAAGAGGGAAATGATCATGTACTCAATTACTGTAGCTTTCTGGCTACTCAATAGCTGGCTTTGGTTTCGGCGCTAGACACGGCTCTCAGAACGATTTAGTAGTCGAAAACACAAACAATTTGCAAAACTCCTTGTTTCTGTTTCTGAAATTGTATGCTGTTTTATAATTCATACACTGGAAACTTCCACCACAGATAAAGGCTCTAGAATTGCAGTGTTAAAGGGACACCTTGTTGTTCAGTTGTATTTAATAGATTTGCATTGCAAATACTGCAGTATCCTCCTTTGCATGCTTCTGTGTAAACATGGATCAGCCCATGGGAAGTTTGCTTCATGCAGTGTAAGGACTCTTAAGTGATCTCCAGGACTAACAACTGGAGGTTTTGTTGTGGTGGGAAGAGAACAAATAGAATGGATTTGGAAAAAAAAAATACAAAAACAAAGGACTAAAAAGTCATTTTTATTGTTCTGTTGTTAGATGCAATTAAACAATTGCACTAGTTTTGCTTTAGTCCGAGTAGTTTGAGGTGTGCCATGATCAAGGAGTGTGTCCTGTTTATGAGTATGTTCCTTGTTTAAGTACTTGTTCGGGTCGAATAATAAAAGGAATTCTTTGCTAACATGCAGATTGTCCAGAGGTGTGTAATATGTATTTTTTTTAGATTTAATTTTGCAGATGTTTTTCTAAAAAATACATTTTTAAGCAAGTCAGTCTGTGAGTGGTCAAAAGATTATGGAGTACAAGATACTGATGTAGTATATTTAATAAAACTCTCTCTCAAAAAAACCCAACCCCAAGCCATTGTTTAATATTGTTTTAAGAAAATTTATGTGAGATTTCATGTAAACTGTTAGTCTTTGAAGTATCTAGGAGTGGTGTCCTGAATAGCTCCAAAGCAGCAGGTGGGCATGTGATGGCCCATTGTAGGCTGCCTTCCCCTGCCTGTTGTGGTGGTGGTGGTGTTCAGGAAGCCAGCCTGGTGTCCCCCATACCGGGTCAGTTTAAACATCTCCCGCTCATCCCATGATCCAGCACCTTTTTTGGCAGACACTGTGGGCGGGGCTGCTGGTGGCTTTGTGCCCCTGCACGGCTGCAGCTGCTACCGCCCGGCAGTGCCGTACAGCCACAGCCCCTTCCCCGGGGAGTATGGAACAACAACCTGTCAGTGTGCAGTGACACCAGAACACTGCTCAAAGGCGACCTTCCCTAGAACAGCTGCACCCAGCCCACTGTGCAGGGCCCATTTTTGGGCTCTAGAGGTGCACAGACAGGTGAAGAGATGATGATCCTCAGTGGCTGCAGAAGAGAAGGACACGGAGCCTATTTCAGTGCCGTTCTTGCTCACCCTGCAGCACAGAGGGCACAGAACAGTCCCGGGGTTGCCTCTGCACAGAGGGACCACCAGGCTGGGACAGCCGCGGGTGACCAGCGTGGCTGGCCCTGGTAAGGGCAGGTGGTTCCGGGAGCATCAGCATGAGGAGCCCTGAGGAGTTTGTTATCAGTGCTGCAAATGCCTGAAAATGCATGCTGCCCTCGTAACAGTGCTCTTTATGTCCTCTTGCTGGTGTGTGGCTGCTGCCCTGCTGTACAGCCTGCTGTCCCTGCTTCCTTGGCTTCTCTGCATATGGCTGTGGCATATGTTGTTTCTGAGCTGTTTACTGTATTATGTAAGTCCATCGGCTAATTTGGGATGTTTGCCGTGCATGTTTTCTTACCATGAATGTTGAAGTGCGTGCCTTTGTCTTTTGTGGAAGACAATACAAAGGGCCAGGCCTGCTTTGCACATTTTCTGTGTTTTCATGAGTTTTATATCATGACCTTTATGCTGAAGGTGTACTGTGTGAACTCTGATGGTGCAAATGAGGGCTGAGAGATCGTACAAAGAATTCTACAGGCGATACTTAAAAATAAAGTTTCTTCTAAGGGCACAAAACCGGACTTTGTCTTGCACGTGGGAAGGGAACGCGAAGAGATTTCAGGAACGCCTCCCCGGGGGGCACGTTCGGGAAGTGCCGCTGCCCCGGGACCGCTCCGGGCCCCTCGGTCCCCTCGCGCCGCCGCTCCGCTCTCCCAGCGCTCGCCCGGCCTGAGGGCCCAGTCCCGAAACCCCCCGAGGACCCAGGGCGGGACCCCCGGCGCCGCACTGCCCCTCTCCTGCCCCCGTTCCCGGGGGTGCCCGGCGGTACCCGTGGCCGGTTCTGCGGCCTCGGCCGGGAGCGCTTCCTCCCGGAACCAGCGGGGCGGTCCCGGGGCGGTCCGTGCCCGTCCCCGCCCACACCCGCCAT
>VYXB01010734.1:2079829-2098917 GCA_013397135.1 Pachyramphus minor
CGGCCGCTCCTGCCCCCGGCCGGGCCCGGGCGGGGCGCGCTGGGCACCGCGCTCGGCGCCGCGTTCAGCTCCGGGCCGCCCCCCGAGAAGAAGCGATGGCTCCGAGCGTACCTGGAGATGCAGCGGCTGCAGGCGCCGCCGCAGCGGCGGTGAGGGCCGTGCGGGGGAGGGCGGGGCTTGGGGAAGGGATGCAACAGCGGCCCCAGAAATCGGGAAAATTAAAACGTTTGGGCACCGTCTCGTCACGCTTTGGAGCGGGGTGGGTTTGGCTCCGCAGGTCGGCGTAGCCCCGGTTGAACGTGGCAGGCAGGGGGTCATGCGGAACCGACATGATGCGGATTTAAATACCGCGTTTGGTGTTCAGACGCAGTTCAGTTTTCCGTTCCCGGTCGAGCAGCCCAAAGGCGCGGTGCTGCTCGCGGGTAACTCGCCCTGTCCCTGAGCCGATGTCCTTCCCGCAGGTCCGAGCAGCCCAACTGGGATTACCACGCCGAGATCCAAGCCTTCAGCCACCGCCTGCAGGAGAACTTCTCTCTGGACCTTCTCAAGACGGCGTTTGTCAATTCCTGTTACGTCGAGAGCGAGGCGGCGAGGCGCCGGGAGCTCGGCGTGGACGAGGACGCGGTTGCCCTCAGCCTCCAGGATAACACCAACCTTGCGGAGCAGGGGCTGCGCTTCGCCCGCGCTTACCTGACACAGTGCTTCGAGGGCGCCTACCCAAATTTACCTGCCAAGGGCGTAGAAGCGCTTGTTAATTTTCTTACTGGTCAGAAACTTGTCTCGTACGTGGCTCAGAACCTGTCTATCCAGGACCTGGCGCTTTGCAGGGACTTTCCAGCCCCCCCACAAGTGCTGCAGAGGACGTTCCTCGCGGTGATAGGAGCCCTGCTGGAAAGCAGCGGGTCTGAGAGAACAGGCATCTTTGTCCGGGTAGGTCCAGTAAGCTTTGTTTTGTACCTTGATGGTCAGAGATCCGGGGACACTGGCGGAAGTCTGACAGTACCTGTAACAAGAGAATTCAATAATGAGATCTGTTGGTTGATGGTGGTGGTCAGGTGGGGTTTGGGGATTTTTTGGTTGGTTTTTTTTTTCATTAAGAAGCACAGGCTCATCAGGTACATAAAATCATACACTTCTGGTTTATAATGGTGATATTAGTATTTGCTGACACTTTCTAAGGGAAAGTATTATATTCCATGTACTGTACTATCAGGTAATGAAATTATTCCATGTGAGATCACATATATCTTAAATTTTAAGAAACCCCAACATTTTATATAAACAGGGACTGAGGTTATCAGTCATGTAGGAGTGCAAGCACCTAAAGATATTTTGTACAAAAGTGTTGAATTCAGTGTAATGAAGTAGTTTCAGTAGCTGTTGTCATTTCAGTCATGCTTTTAAACTTATTTTTAGTTTTGCAGTGGAGAAGTGTTTGTTATAATCTTCTTTCTCATACAAGAGCATTGGGAGGTCTCTTTAAGAGCAAGTAGCGGTTTACAGGCAAGAGAATAATCCAAACATGTTGAAGTCCTAAGGGTTTGCCTGTTCCCTTCAGCCTGTGTGCAGAACCCTTGTGATGGCCAAGTTCTTGCTTAGCCCCAGCCTGTTGCTGAACTCATGCTCGTGTCTGTGCACAAGCATTGTCACAGATCCTCTCACAGGCTGGTGCTGTCCCTTCTCTGGGTCTGGGGGTTGACTTTGCGCTGGACACACGTCTGTCTGTGACTAAATCAGAACCGGAGCTGCCCAGTGTATCAGCTGTGTTTCACTGGGAAAGGGCTCTGAGGCACCTGCCTCATTAATTTCACAGTTTATTGTCAACTGCATTAATGCCTCTTCACACTGTGTTTTCATTAGGAGACACCAGAAGCTTAAGCCATTAATTGTAACTTCTAAATGTTCTTGTTTAGGACTTTCTAATTCCTCAGCTGATTGGAAAAGACCTGTTTGAGATCTGGGAAGTTGTAAATCCTATGGGTTTACTGGTGGAAGAACTGACCAAGAGGAATATCTCTGCTCCAGAACCAAGAATTACCAGACAGCTGGGAGTCAGCACAGTTCTGCCAGTGTACTTTGTTGGGTTGTACTGGTTAGTACAATATTAATTTAAAATGACGTGGATTTAATTGGGGGAGAGGGGAGGAGGAAAGATGATATTTTGCTTTTCTACTCGTATGTTTTTTTGTCAAATTGTTGGAGAAAAGAAACCTTACAGTGACTTCTGTATAAAGTCAGCCATTTGAGTGTTGGCCATAGCTCAGTGGTGATGCACAGTCTCTGACCAAAGGGCTTCAGAGGCTAAATGGGGTGCACCAGAGCCTGGGTGTGTTCTGGGGGATCTGTCACAGGAACTCTCTGAACATCATAACTGCATGGCTGTGGAGGGATCACATATCCAGGGCTTTGGGAAGGGTAGAGTCATTAAGGGGGGTGGAATTGAAGAGAATCTCATTTTATATTCCAGAGACGGTTTTTAATTTTCAAATCACAGGCACTGAAAAGTAGGCAAGAGGAGTGTCTTTGTCCAGGGAAGACTTAGAAAGTGCCAGTTGTCCCTGGTGCATTTGTGTCAGATGTGGTCAGTCCCTGTCCTGGTCTCTTGCCCCAGGGTGACATTGCTTCTCTGGGGCAGGACAAAACCCACATCACTGCTGCTTTGCTAAATGAGCTGCAGATAAACACCTGGGAAGGTTGCCTTAACTTGCTCTGATTTATCATGCTTTGGTTTATATGCTTCCTAAGATTTATCTTATAAAAAAGAAAGGAACTTGGATTATTTTTCTTCTGGGATCCCTGGTGTCACTTCACAAACTGCTCCTGATCACTGCCCACAGGTGTTGATTCAACAGAGCTGAGCACGTATTTCATAACAGAGAGAGCTTCTCTGTCAGTCCTTTTGGAGCAGTTTGAAGATGCTTCCTTATCAGGGGAGGAGACAAGACAAAGGCATTTCAGTTCCTATTGAAGCAATCCAGAGTAATGAATTTGCGTGTTTTTAACAGGGTTAACAATTTGAATGATGTAAAGAATCAGTGATATGCTAGGAATCGAAACTAACAGAGTGGTGTTATTCCAAGAAATGGACACATTTCTGATCTGAGTTCCCGTAATTGAATATACAATCACTTATCTTTGCAGGAAAGACCAACAGGAATGTTTGATTGCGTGTGTATAGAAATTACCTTCAGTATTCACAGAACACTGGAGAAAAAAACCAGTCTGTTTTATTCATGGTACACAGCAGTGCTGATGGCTTCATGATGAAAATGTTTGTAATTTTCTCTTCTTTTCCCCAAGTGATAAGAAGATTTTAGCTGAAGGCCCTGGGGAGACGCTGCTCGCTGCAGAGGAAGAAGCTGCGCGGGTGGCCCTGCGGAAGCTCTACGGGTACACAGAGAACAGGAGACCTTGGGACTACTCAAAACCCAAACAAGGATTGGCAGCTCAAAAGGCAATCAGCAGTAACTAGAACGCTAAAAGACATTTCTGGTTTCCTGTAAGAATTACAGCCTTCCATGCTGAATATAGATGTATTTAGAAAAGCAAAGTTCAGTTTGTTTTTCTGGTTGTCAGTGCTTGAAACTTTCAAATCAAATACGGTATTAAAATGAATAAAGTCTTTTTGTTTTGCACAATGCTTAATATTTTCTCATTTTTCTAAACATAAAAAGATACCCTTAATATGAACTTTTGCCTTTGGGCTGAGTTTTTTCATATATCACTTTTTTAAGGATGTTTAATGATGTGTGACAAAACCTGTATAGAAACAGGTTTCATGAATGTTTCCTTAGAGATTGTTTGGAGAGGTTTGTTAATAAGAGGAGTTGAATTCTGTGTGCAACATCAGTCTTTGGATTGCATCTGGATTCGTTTATCCTTAACCTTGTGAAAACATCAAATGTGATGATGATATTGACATTCGTGGTGATCCAAACTTTTGAGGTCTTACTGCTTGCATGCAAATTTTATTTGCCATGCACATTGGTTGCTGTTGTTGGAGCATGAAAGGTTTCTAAAATTTGTAAAAATGTCTCTGTTGCAAAACTAGAAATAAGTGAAAATAAGGATCATGAAGGCCTGAACCTACAGAAATTGGGGAACATGATTTCATGATAGGCTATAAAATAAGGTTTTTCTTATTTTCTTTTTTTTTTTCCTCTTTGGCACTTGTCCTGTTTAGTCAATGTAGTTTAAGTGATCACATGACTGAAGTACTGGATTTAGTGAAATCAGTGTTTTGTTTGCACTATCTGTAGCAATTTTAATGTAACTCCAGATAAATAGAAAGACACCTAGGAATAACTCAGGTGCCTACCTGCATGGTATTCCTGTTAAATGTCATAGAAACAGCATGTCTACTAGAGGGCTACAGATACGTGAGGACTTTGGCTCTTTTGGAATAATTTTCTTAAAAAATGAGTGAGAGTCTATTACAAACTGGGACTGAGCCCTGAAAGGACTCAGTAGGATGTAGGACCATTGTGAGCAAAAGAAGATACCAGGTAAATGTGCCTTCACTATTGATGGGGGGAAAACCTGGGCAGGTGGCCATTCAGCCAGGTTTAATACTGCTGTCCAACACCCATCCTTTTGCCTTTGGCTCATGGGATGGAATTACTGAAGGACACTTGGCAGCCAGAGGTCCCAGCTCAGCTGTGGCTGCTGAGCAGCTCTGTGGCTCGTTCCCTCCGCCCCTGCTGACTCTGCCCGATGGAAACAGATTTATCGGTGTATCCAAGCAAAAGAAGTGTCTGTCTGTGATCCAGGAGTGTCTCCAGACTCACTGTGACCTGCTTGTTACCCGTGTACAGAACGCTGATGTGGCTGGAGAGCAGCAAAAGCTTCCTGCTGCGTTCTGGGCTGGGGATCACTGGTGTGAAAGCTGCAACACAAAAAAAAAAGAGCAGAAAGGTCAGCAGAGCATGAAATGTGTATAAAACCGCCTAAGTGAAAGATTCCAGCCAGGTAATCTATTACTGCTTACATAAGCAAAGCCAATAAGGTCAGTCTGTTCCAGGGGAATAACAGCAAAATTTGAAATGATGGTAAAATTACTCATGCTATATTTAGTTTACAGATGAGGTTATTTCTCTTTACCTATTTTAAAAGGGCAATAGTGAAGGTGGGGTTTTTTATAGCCAAAGTTTGATTTATCTGCTCTCTTTTTATATAAATATCTATGTATTTTGAGATAGAGAAAAAACCAAATTTCTAGCAGTTTATCTTTAAAAAATATGTAAGACCTGCTTACTGTGTCTCTATAGTTTGGAATATGTGCCTAAGTCACAGGAGAAGAGGATTACTGAATATTGTGCTGAAAAAAGCTGAGTAATGCAAGATGAATCAATTTACTGTGTGGCACATGTATGGAATATATTGAGCTCAAATGGAAAGACAGTTTGGGGACATGGAAAGAAAGGACTGGGTTTTTACAGAGGTGTGAGTGAAAAAGGAGTTTTTATAAGAAAACATGTCCTATTGTCAAGCTTCCTAAGGTCAAAAAAGCATTTTATATGGTACCTGGTCTTTGACTTCTGGCACTTAAGCATATATTTCATGGTTTATGGTTGTAGTAGTGGGATAATTTACATGCTTCAGATTAATAAATTTTTTCCCTGTTTTTTGAATCAGTAGCCATAAACAATATCTAAGTGGTGTTAAAAGATTGTTTAGATTTACAGAAATCAGTATCTACAACGTCTGGAGGAAATGGCAGCTCAGAAACATTGTTCTTGAAATTCCGTGACAGTTTTGTCGTCTGAAAACTGCTTTGTGGGCTACTTGCATTGGTTCTGACCCAGGTGCAGAGTACAAGTGCATTTCCATCTCCTGGTGCTTGTTCCTTTCAGAGAGTCACATTTTATTTATCTTTCAGAGAAGACAATGGATTGAGCAGCATGTCAATAATGACTGACAAGAAGGAATCAGGACAGTTTATTCTTGCAACCCATTGAAGAACTCATTGATTATGAATATTATAGTTGTAAAGTTACTTAACAGAAGGAAAGGCCGTGTTCTTTAGCATTTATGGAATTTTGGAATAGGTTAACATCATCTCAACAATCAACTTTGATTATGCTTTTCTGTATAATACCTTTTAGCCTTACCTGATGCAGATATTTCTGTTACTGCAGTTGCATTTCTCTTTCCTTTAACTCATTATCAAACCTTTTCTCCTAATCAAGATTTTTTTGTTAAGCAAAAAACTGGTAAACTAGAACACAAGACAACAATATTTCTACAGTAACTTAAAATATGATAGCTCATGTACTAACAGCTGTGTTTTGACAAAAGTACAGTATTTTATGCTAACCCTTTTTTTTAGCTTTCTTTTTGTGACTCTATATTGATTCACAAAAGTATGCTAATATACTTAGAGATAGGTATCAGTTGAGTTATGAAATAAATGGACTACTAGTGATCAATCCATTGCAATGGATGAAATCCATAATGCAGTGGCAGTTTTGCTATTGATTTTAGCCTAGACTTGCTTTTTCTCCAAATGTTAGATAAATTCAATGTGTGCGTGGTCTCAGATTACTCTGTTCCTGTCATCTGCATCCTTTGTCTTTTTCTGGAAAGTGTTTTAAAAGTGATTTTATTTTAAGAAAGGTAGGAGAAGTTCAATTGCATTGGTCAAGTAATTGGAGAAAAACTTCTTAATATGCTTTCATGCACTGTTATTGAATCACTACTATTCTCAGTTTGTGCATTTGTTCCCGTGTCTCTGGCAGTTCAGTAATGTGACTGAGCATTCTGTATTATCTCCTTGTTTTTAACTGCAGCTTCTTCTGGTTACAATAACAAGATATTTTGCTGTCATCTTCTTTTGAAAAAAATGGCCCAGGAATAATTCCTGTGTTAATTGTTGCTGTGGCTTAAAGACAGGAGATTAAAACACAAACAATTCACAGTTATCTTCATGTTAATTCAGAGTTTGAAATTGCTAGTGAAAAGTTAAAGCTTCTATTGATACTTCTTATAACAAGCTCTTGGGTTTTGTGATAAATCAAAAATTTAAATAAGGTGTTCTGGTGTTAGGTTACTATAAAAAGCCATGAAGAATTTGAAACATCAAAAGATGTGTTGTCATTGTGTTTTGCAGGGCAGGAGGAGAGGGATGGTGCAGGTACAGAAACATTAGAAGAGCCCTACTTTTCCTTGTCCTTAACTTTACTGAGTGCTGTGGTAAACTTTAAAGAGGCTCTAAACTATTTGGTTTTTCTTACATCAGAGCTTTGAAGTTTAGTATTGAGAGTGGCATTTAGTGTGGAGATGCAAACACCCTTCTACAAGGAAAGGTTGTTTTTATCTTTTCAGATCGATTCCACTGATCTAATGCCTAGTTTTTGATGTTTCCCTTTTCAGTTTGCATGAGAAATTGAAGATACAACGCTCACAGGTTGGTCAGTGAATAGCCACTGTCACAGTGTGAGGCTGCACAGTGGAAGCAGCTGATCTGTGTGACAGAATCAGAGCACTGAGGGCTGTCGGGGATCCTTAAATCACGGGCACACTGCAATGCAGCTCTTTGTGGTGCTCCTAAAAACTGGGGCTGGTCTTCTTTGGGAAAAGGGTGGCTCTAGGGAGCAAGTACGTTATCATCCCTTTCTATTTTTGTGTAATAAGTGTAATATATCTGCCAATCTGTGGCAACTCTGCTGGTGACTGTGCTCTTGGACTTCCAGGTTTATGCTCAAACATGTTACCTGAATTGCTACAGTGCAGGTGTTGTTTGACTGTCAGGGACATCCTGGGTCATCAAACAATCCATCACCATCACAGCTGTGTGGTGTGATCTTTTTCCTAAAGAGGTTAAGCTCTGTTTTAGATGCACTACAACTTTTGCTCCTGTTGCTCCAGCCAGGGACAATTACAGAATCTCACTTTTCTGATATGGAAATTAAAATTTATGCCTTACCTCTGAAACTATTCATTGCCAGTTGTGCTCACTTGTTCTTATACCAATGTTTGTTATGTTTGGGGAATTTTGCATTTAATTCCAATGAGATTAAAATTTCTTCAAGTTTTGAACATGCTTCAGAGCTCCCCTTTATAGGGCAAGTTAATAGCTCTGCAGTCGTATATTTTCTCTTAATTAGTCCGGGATGGTTGTATAAATCAGAGCAACATTTGTTTTTATAACTTGAAAAAGATTTTTAAATTAATCATTACCTGACCTTTTTAGTTTAGTATTCTTTGTCCTGAAGGCATGATTTTGGTTTAATGTACTCAATTTTGGTGCTTGACAAAGGAAACAAAAATGAATCACATCAGTAGGTGAATGTGCCTATCAAAAATGTTATTTTCAATAGTCACTTGAATAACTTGGCCAATATTTATGTAGCATTTCTAAATCTTAAAAACATGCAACTTGCAAAAAAAAAAGTTCTGAAAAAATGTTTTGATATCCATCTTCAGAGAAACTTAACACTGTTTAATGCAAGTTATTTCAGCAGAGAGACAATAGTCAGCTGTAGTCTGACTGTAGTCAGCTTCTGCAACTGATTCCATAGTTTCATGATTCCCACCTGTTTAGATAAGTATTGAACCAAATCTTCAGTTTGTCAATGCCAGTGTATTTGTGGCTTTCTGTACTTGCACTTGGAGGTGGGGGACAAGGGGGGGAAATGCCACTGGCAATTTTTCAACCTTATTGAAGTGAGAAAATAAATACCTTTGACTGATACAGGGGATTGTTTCTGAAGTTTGTAAGCTTGGAAGGTAAAAATGTTCTGCATTTGCTTATTTGACCATTTCTAGAGAGTGATGCCACTGTTTCTGTAGTAGATGGTGATAACAGATCTGCTGCCACACTGAGACAGCAGCCGTGTGGGGTATCTAGATTTGTGAGCAGTATCTCTGAGGGGATATTGCCAAATCAAACAATTAAGCCAAATTGAATTAAAAAATCAGTGTGTGTTCCTCAAGGCAGAGAACTAACATGGAGTTAGTCATGTAAGAGGAGGCTTAACCAGGGGAGGCATCCCCACCACCAGAAGACAAGGATTTGTTTAAAAGTTCTGGTTTGGTCTAATAAAGAAATCCAGTTACTTTAGTGGTTATTTCAATAGAACTAACAAAACAATTTGTGAAAATAGTTCCAAAGCAGAGAATGTTTAAGGAGGAAAAGAGTCCAGAGAGAATATGGCTTCATTAGTTGAGTGCTAGTTGAATGTTAATGGAAATTATTCTCTTTAATTTCAAGTGATGGGAACTGAAAATGTTTACAAAATACTCTTTTTATAGTCCCTGCAGAAAAATATGGTTGCCTAATCTAAAAGTGTTTGTCTGAAGGCTTCTTATTCCATTTCACAGACATTCTGCATGAAGTAATGACTGTGGCAATGAGCTCTTTTTATAATTTGATTGGGCTTTCATCACTAGGGAACTGATGGGTTTGGATTGGAGTGATTTCCCTGTCATTTTCTGTTTAGAATATCAGAGTACAGTTCAGTTTTGCTTTTATGTTTCTTTTGCAGTAGAAATGTATGTTAAATATTCATTTCTGTCTCAAATCTCATGTGATGATATTTCAGCATGTTTTCAATCAGGCAGTTTTCAACAACCTGAATCCACCAGGCAATGAGAAAACACTTGGAGAAGAAAAAAAAAAAAAAGAAAAGATTACATTCATACTGGCATTTAGCAGATCCCCTCGTGGCAATTTATTATTGCTCCTGCTGCTGCTTTGATTACTTTAGGATGATCCTAGATGCACATACCCGCACAGTTTCACTTCAAGACCCACAGCATTGCATATTTTTCACCCAGGGGCTGGGAATCTGCACTGACACTCAGTGTCCTGTGACTGCAGGCATGATGTCCAAGTGAGCTTTGTGAGGCTCTCTTTGGTTCAGGCTGTGTGCTGCACAGCCAGCAGGCAAGCTGCTGAAGGTCATGGAAATCTAGACTGGTAGAAGACTGTTAATTATTCACAGGTTTCAAAATTAGCTCATTTATTTCGTGGTTTATTTCTTTGAAAGTTTCTTGTTGAACTTGTTAGTTCCTAATTGGTTATTTCAACTGTCCACTGCAAGCTTGGCTGTAAGATCAAGTGTTTAGGAGATGATCATGGATCAGATTGAGTTTGGTCGATCTCATTACCTCGTGAGAGACAAAACCAGGCTATTTAAAAATAACAAATTTGAACCTTTTTTTCTTGATGAGAGTATTGTACTCATAATTTCCTAGTAACCAAAAACTTCAGGGATCAGATGATAACAACAATAACAATAAAGTTTGATAAAATTTGGAATAGGTTTCAAAATCTTCCTTTAGAGAAAAATTCCCCCTATTGCAGAAGGGATTTGCTGCAAGTGACAGCACCACCGCTGAGTTACCAGACTCTTACCAGGTGAGGTTTGAAACCTGCAAGGAATACTTTTTCTGCTTCAAGATAATTTCCATTTTTGAAGCATAACAATACACCCTTTTAATATGAAGGTGTCATTCCAAAGAGTTCACTGTGACAAAGGTTATTTGGATTTCATTGTACAAGGGTACTGGCTGTCAGGGTGGCCGAGGGCAATTGTGGGCGTTGCCTGGCAGTGCTGAGGGGCTCCAGCAAAGAAAAAAAACACTCTTCAGAGCAAAACTGAGATTGCAGAGGGTAATCTGATCATTCCTTGACTGTTAGGTGCTCAGTTTATAATGAGGAAATATAGAAAGAATTAAACCCTTTGGCAGGTGGGTTTGAACAGTGATCTTGATCCATGAAGGAAAGAGTGGGAGCATAAAACAAGAGTTCACCCTGGCAAACGTCTAGCTCAGTAACAATGGAAAATTTTCATTAATGAAACCTTTCTCCATTGTTACTTTGCTTAAATGATTTTCATTTTGAATGATAACACTCCTAATCCTGTCTCTGAATCAGCAAAACTGTGAAGGGAACAGGGCAGCCTGCAGCTGATGGGCACCACCGGGCACAGCTCCTCTATCTCCTGCCTGCACGTGTGACATTTCAGTTCAGCACTTATCTGTGGGCACAGTGGGACCTGCAGGGAGGGGACAAGAACCTGAAGGGTAGTTCTGCCATCAGAGCACTATTTGTAAGCTGGCTATGAATAGATCGAACCTGAAAAGTTGGAAAGCTGGGCTTTAAGTAGTAAAACACTGAGGTCTGAAACAACCACACACAGGGAGAAGCAGGATGTAAAACCTCTGTGTATTTTTAAGGTGGATCTTGATAATTTAGGAAAGTCAAAGTAGACTTGGAGAGCTCTAAAAATGTTTTAATAACAGTGCTACAAATTCTAACAATTACAAGAGACCTGAATAAAAGGCCTAATTTTTAAAAAACCACTATGCTTCCCTGAAAGCTTCTGTAATACTTTTTGTTTCCATTTGTCATAATCTATGAACTGTCAGATTCCTTTTCCGTGACAATTTTTCTTATCCATGGTATTCTAGAGGACCTTGTTGTTTAGTTTAGTTTGTTTGTTTGTTTTTAATTTGTTTTAAAATCTCTAGCACATCAGGGGGTGTATTTCTGAAATTCCTGTGTCCACGTTAGTAAAACATTTCTCTTTATGCTCTGAGCAGCCATTATCCCAAATTTTTCATTCACTATGCTATTTCAGAGTATTTATTAATTCTCTTCTGTTAATCCCTTGTCTACAAACCAGAACAAGCTTTTGTTCTACTCAGGTTGCAATAATATTCTGAACACTTACTCTTTTCCCATTGCCAAAACACAGTACGTGGAATATTACTATGCACAACATGCCTTAATTCTTTAATTGTTTCCGGTGGTTGTTTTGTTGTTGGGTTTAATTTAGTTAAGCATGTAGCTAGTAAATATTCAATACTCCTGTCATGTCATGACAGCTTCTTTTTCATGTAAAGTCATTTTGGTTAAGTCACATGCTGATAAGCATTTCTCTTTTTTATCTCTTGGTTAAGAAAGAGGTTTTCGAATTGACAAATGTTTTCGAGGTCTGCATTCTCCATTTAAATTCCCACACCTTGTTTCAAAGAGATGTGTCCATCATTGCCACTTCACCAAAGAATGCATTCTTGAAAGAAACCTTGATTTTTTAAAAGCTGTTTGTAACTACAACTATGTCTCACAATGTTGAAAACAGATCAAGGCAAGAAACTGCAGGTACTCTTGCTGTAGGTAGCAGAAGGTACAAGAGGAGTCAATGTCCGGGGATCCATTTTTCCTGTTAAACTAGTTATTCTAAACAACAATTGGAAGTAAATGACATGGAGAAAGTGCTAAAATGTTACTAGTTTTAGCTTTTTTAGCTTTTTTTCCCATGTATGGATTGAGATTAGGCTTCTCCTGCAGAAAACCTCCTCTAAGAGGATATTTGCAGCTACCAGGGATTATCCATCTCTGTCCACTGCAACTGCACTGGCCTGTGCTACAGTCTCTGGGGGATCTTTTGGGGTTTTGTACATCTCATTGGTGCTTTAACTTTTAACGTGTTAATGCTACCAGTCATAAAACCCTTCTCTCTGCTCTTTGAACAACAGAAATTCTCAAGGATTAATGGAAAAAATCTTGGTGACAATGTCTGAGATTTTGAATTACAGCAATAAGAGACTTTATACTAAAGTTCATAGAATCAGGTTTCTTTTTGTAGTTGTCTTCTAAAATATCTTCTTTCAGAAATTGGGTGACTGGAAAACTTAATTTTCCTATATTCGCACTATATAGATTATCTTCTGTATTCTTCTGTTTGAATGTCTGACACGCAAAAACCTCTGTTTTACCAAGTTTCTCTATTTTATGTCCATCTCCATCGCTTTCCTCTAAGATACTGTTCTTTTGCATCTCATTTCAAATTCAAACAGATGTTTCCATGACTTTTAGTTATTCTGATACTTTTTATATTCATTGATTTGTTCAGTGCAGTGTACAAGATCTCTTTGTTTATCAGGCAAGATAAACACTGCTACATTGGAGTCACTGACTTACCATCCCACATCATGGAGTGCCTGATAGGTATTTCGTGGCTTGTCTTTATATCTGTGACTCAGTTTCTTTCTTTTTGTCATCTTTCATTCTTTATATATTCAGGTTAATTAGGGAATTAGAAGGGAATTAGAGAGTTTTGAACCTCTTTTGTAGATTCCAGTTGTAGGCACTGCTTCATGATCACCACAAGCACTGAAGGATATCTACTCAGAACAGTTAGTTCTACTTTAGAGTTCCCCAAATCAGCTCTCAAGTGATGTTTATTAAAACAATTAAAATTCTGGGGAAGTCTGAAGGAGAATATGTGAGTTTTGTAAAGTGTGGAAAACAAAAGAACACTGGCTGAACATGCTACTTCTCCTGTCTATTTTAACGTTGTCTCCCTCACTAAAGATATTTGTCAAATTACCTGTAATTCCTTTTGCCCAATCTAAGGCAATTCTAAGACAGCATTAGCCAACGGTAGTTTCCACAAATTAGACTGGCTAATCAATAATTTAGATTCATTAGTGGAAAGGAACAAAGACCTCTCTTTATTCCCATGGGAGTTTTACAGAAAACAGGCAGGAAATGCTTAGCATCAAGTGGAAGAGGTACTGAAAAACTGAACTTGAAAATACATTGGGCTTTAAATACAAATCTCATTTGTAGGTCAGGAAATAACTTATGTTTTTAAACTTTAGTGGGAAAATTAAGCTGTTCCTGCTCAGATTGCTGGGAGAGCATTTCCTGGTTCAGTACTTTATGTAGCCAAATACTGCAGAAGCTCTGGGTGGTTTAGATGTCTGTTTAGATTCTGTCTCTCCTTATTCTAATTTAGAACTGAAAGTTAGAGTTGAACTGTCTTTCCACCATCAAGGTCTGTCTTTCACCTCTTTGTCTCCTAAAGTTAAGATTTTTTGTATCCTTGTTTTCTTCATATCAGTTCCACAACTTCTCTCTTCTACCCATAGGCTCTGGGCTGTGTTGTGTATTGCTAACGTTCCCCTGGGAAGTTCCAGCAAATGTAAAATATGATATGGCTTATCATTGTTTTCATTTGGTGCTATAGGATCAAATATGAATATACTCCATTTTCAGTTTAAAGGGTTCCACTCTTCTCTGGCATGTTCCTTTGAAAGGATGCAGAAACAATAATTTTATCACAACTTCTGTGATTTGTGGTACAGTTTATAAAGCATCATTCGACTACAGGGTCTTAGAGAATAATGATAAACCAACACAAATCAGAGTCAATCATAGAAACATTGGCACATACCTGAAAAATAAAGATACTATAAAGGTGAACTTAAAAATAAAATGCATTCACCTTGCATACAAGATACTCCTATGACAGATGTTTTGCCTTCACTGCAACTGTATATAGGTATGTTCTTTCCACTACCTAGTCTGTGATTACAAACTGGAATATGATCGTGTACGCTTAAGGCATGATGGAAATTGGAGAACTGTGTCAAATAAAGGGGCAGGGTTGAAATATTGATAACCTTTCAACATCACTGACCACCAAGCTAGAAAGCAGCAAGTGAATAATGTCTCCTTGGAATTTCTCACTAAAATTGAAAAATTAAAAATTCCCGCAACCTTGGAACAAGTCAGTCTGCTGAAATGTCCTCCCTGGATATGAAAACCTTCTGTTGAACTAGACTAGATTGTACTGTGAGCTGGGACAATCCTGCACTCACAAACCCCTGACTACAAACCCAAATCTTTTTTCACTGAGCATGGTGCCTGAAGGAATTTGTAGAACTTAAGGCAGTAAAACAATTGTCATTTTAGGCAGGCCCCCAGAAGGTCCAGTTCAGCCAGGAGAGCGCTGTGTTTAGTTAACAACTGCAGGCACAACTTCAGAAAGAGATGTTGTCCACTCTTCTGAATAACTTTCTAAACAGCTTAAATTCAGTAACAAAATTTATTTTTTTTATCTTATCAATGGATATGATTTTTCTGTTTGTTTTATGAGAAGAGTAGAAGAGGAAGAAAGCCTAAGGAGAGAATTTCCATGAGAGAGAAGTTAACTGTTTAGTTAACTTGAAAAATTGAAGAAAGGTAGGTGTACAGGATAACTAGTGTACATGGTAGTCCAGCCAGGAAATCTCAGTCCTTCCCACTGAAAAACTTCAAGTAGATACAACTAAACTGCAAGGTAATAGATTTCATTCAGACTAAAGGAATCATATTTTTAATAACACTATTTTTAGGATGTCAGTGATTCGAATAATTTCAATTCGAATTTTCCACTAAAACAATTTAGAAAAATTAATGACTGGAAGAAGCTCATCTAAATTATCATTAACAAGGGAAACTTCATTTGTAGCAATTACCCACCACAGAACATTAAGCTGAGAGGAAAGATACTTTAGGCTCTTCAACCTCCTTTGACATTGATCTGTTAACTTTGGAAAGACATTCTTTAAGGTCCTCTTCTTAAAACCTGTCTGGTTTGTTCAGATTAATTGGAAATTTCTAGCTTACTTTGCATTAAGGAGAATACGTGTCTTGGTATTAATGCCTGATACGTTATGCAGCTTCCATCTATCTCACTAACAAACTGTAAAGCTGTAGACAGGTCAAACTATGGAGGGAGGAATCTAAAGAAGAATTGCTTTTTCTGGCTCTGTTTTTTCATCTTTTTGGTACCACCTGCTTCTGCTACCTCTTGTTTATGTGTCTCTCACCTCATAACTTCAGCCTCCTCCATGTCATTCTCAGAGCCAGCACTTCTGCTTTAAATCTCAGATTTTCATTACTGTGGTGGCTGAAAATCATTTCCTACACCACATTACTCAAAATGAATCAGGTATATGTCACACTAATAAAATATGACATCAAAAAAAGTAAAGACCACTAACTTGTGCATCACAAAAGCCCAAGCTGATGTGACTGGGCCTTTCTCTTTATTGTAAGGTCTGTTTCTTACAAACAGCTGTTATGGGTAAAGGCAGGGCTATCGTTCATTTACCTTTTCTTTGACCTTAATGTCAAAGCAGAGGGTGGGAAATGTCAAAGGGAAATGGCATTGCAAGTAAAAACAATGTTGTAATTCAATCACTTTTGTCTGACCATTTTCTTGCACTAAAATTGTCTAGATCTAAGTAACTGTCAACAGGCAGTATGATTTATATAAACATTACTATGACTTTCTTTTATTCTGATCTCTTATCAAAATGTATCTATTCATTAATAAAAAGCTGCTGATTAAATAAGGCCAGGCACAGATACACTAATTTATGCTCAGCTGACTGAATCTTGAACAGAGTATATCAGTGAACATTCTGGCCATGTTCTTTCTTAGCATTTTCAGAAAACCCTTCATATACAAATATTGCAGAAGCAGTTTACCACCGATCCGATATACCTAATCCCAGGATTAATTTTGTATGCCCATCAGTAGTGAAGCAAGATGGATTTAATAGCCCATTAGCCTTTCAGCATGATAATTTTCACGTCACTTATCCCGCTGGGTTAATTGCTTTAAAATGGATATTATTGACCTCAATCCTAGTGGCAAACAGAGAACGTCTTATTCACCTCCCAAATGTATATTCTTAGACTCTTGTTTCTTTTGGTCCTGACATAAAATCCCCTAGATTATGTGTTTGTATATTATAATTTATACCCTGTTGGCCCATATTTAAGAGTTTAATGAAGGAACGTCTTTCAGATATTAATATGCACACTGGAATTTAAAGTTCTACTTTTTATGTAAAGAGAAACATTGGAAGCATAAAAAAAAAATCAACATTTTACCTCTTGTTAAGAAAACAATTTTAATGCTAAAAGCTGTAGCAGGTGCAGCAGGGATTAAGCACTTTCGGAATAAACAGCTGGCCAGTATATTTCCAACTGCAAAATTCTGGTCATTGGGAGGAGAGAATGAAGAACAAATTTTGACAGAGAAGCTGTAGGAAAGGACATTCTGGTTCTAGGGTAGAGAAACAGAAAAATGTATTGTGAAAAACAAAATCAAAGAGTAAAGCTGAAGAGTAGAGTTTTTATTCATGTGTAAGTTTTGTGGAGTTAGAGTGAGTTAGAGAAAATATAGGCCAGCTGAGGGAATTAATGTTCACTATGAGCAGCAAAAAATAGAAAAAGAGGGAGTGGAAGAAGAAGTTATGTCATTGCTTGTGGGGAGGTGAAACAGGGCTGGAAGTTAATGTAGACCTGTATGTGCCAACAGTGTAACACGTACAGTTACATGTAGGTTGTTGTATTTCTTAAGTACTGGTTTCTATGGGAAACAGGAGGGTAAGATTTAAATGCTTGAATGTAAGAATCCAAGGGTTGGAGCAGATGTGCCCATATTCTCTAGAAGAACCCAAATCACACAGATCTTAAGGGTGTCTGTAAAAGGGTGTATCCTCACACATGCCTGAAGTCTCATTCTATAGTTTCCTGGGGTAAATTTGCTTTATAAGATGGAGAGGCTTGGAATTTACAAAAAGTGATTCTAAACTAAAATTAACATTAACAAAGGTAATTTATCTACTAGCTTAAGCCTATCTTGGTTTGATAGGCTTATCAAATGCCTGACTAAGGGCAGAATTGTTTCTTCACGAAACAAATTAGAGCCAAAGGACTCCTATTGAGCTTTGCCATGGACTTAAACAGTATTAGGATTTTCCCTGGGAGCTCAGTTCTACATTTTACTGGCAATGACAATGTCAATGACAGCGGTGTTGTTTTTATTAACAACTGTTCCTGTGTGGCATTCACGTGAGTACATTCATGACAGAAGCAGTTGAAACTGGAAGTTCTTGCTGTGGTTACAAACCACCTTTGACTCCAGTCAAAGTAAAACTTGACTGTATGCAGCAAGTCTGCTGCAGCAGGTGTGTGGCCAATCACTGTTCTCCAAAGTGTTTTCCAGAAAAAAAACACCAAACTTGTTTTTTAACCTTGAAACTTTTTTCCCTAATTTAGGTCATCTACTTTAGGTCGCTTAGGTCATTGGCAAAACTACAATGTTAGCATGTTTTGTAAAAGGAAAAAAAAAAAGAGAAATCTTCTGAATAACAAGAAGATCAGCATTTCAGAGAGAAGTGAAGAATTAGAGGATGCAGTGAGAATCCTTAAAAGATTGGAAATACTTCCTGTTTGCTTTTAAGAATGCTATTTAAGGACTGGTGATTATTTAACGATTTAGTGATGTTTACTTTTCACTATATCTTCTGCCATCCATACTAGAAAAAAAAAAAAAAGTAAGTATTGCATTCTCTGTGTTTAAAACTTAGAACTGTTTGATCAGCTCATGTAAATCAGCATATCCAGAGGAATCAGAAGAGAAATGCCAAATTACTGATGCTTAACACCCAGTCCTAGATATTTTAGCTTAAACTATGAGGAAAATACAGTGGATCACATCTTGCTCCTATGTGTACTAATGTCAGAGGCACAAAACCTGACCCTAAATACATTGCATCGGGAATCATTAAACCTTAAAAGATTTTGAATACACATAGTGTTGCCAGGCAGTTTTGCAAACTGAATCACCAAATTATAAAGTGCACTAACTTTTTTTTCTTTTTGACATTATTTTGTGCACTGTTGAAAAATATTCCTTTGGGCATCTCTGTAAGGACCATATAGGTATTTCGTGGATCAGGGGCTGGTTCCAGCCAGAGCCAAGTATTCCTCTCGGGTACAGATGGACGTGACTGCTGGCTGTGCTCTCCCTGAGCAGAGAGCGGCCAGCCGGGCACCCACAGCCCAGTTCCCAGGAGGGGACTGTGCACTTCTCATCTCCGTCACAAAAAAAAAACCCAAAACAACAGAGAGAGACCCGTGAGAGTGGCGTTCTCATAAATCCTGCTGGTGCAAATCGCACTAGAGACCCTCACGGAACCCCGGTAACCCCCCCCGCCGGGACCCCGGGCAGCCCTCCCTGGGGAGCCCCTGGGAGGGGGCCTCCGTGACTGAATTTCCAGATTTTTGGGAGACAGAGGGACAGCCGGAGCGCTGGGGCGGTGGTCGCTCCCTCATGGAGCAGTCCCCGGCTGAGGGGCGGCGGGGCCCCCCTGGCGCTCACCCCGCGGTGTGAGAGGGGCGCGGCTGGAGCATCCCCGCTGGGTAGCGGGGCGATCCCCTCCTCCTCGACAACAGGCGAAAACCACTATTTATTGATATTTTATTGATATTTTTTCCATTTCCCTCTCTC
>VYXB01010734.1:2099600-2169648 GCA_013397135.1 Pachyramphus minor
CGTCGGGAGGCTTTCCCGGGCGCTTTCCCTGGAAATGCCCGTCGGAGTCCCCGGTGCGGGGGCGGCGGGGGCTGGCGGGGTGTGCGGGGCTGGGGCGCACAGCCCAGAGCTCATCCCGGGGAGTTTTCTCTGGCACGTAGCAACCACCTTCCCCCCCCGGGACGTGTCGAAGGAGTGGTTAATTAAACAAGTGTGCGGAGAATACTTGTGGGAAGGGAAGAGGCACGTGGCTGAGCAGTTCACTGTCATGACAGTCTTGAAGACACCAACCCTGTCTGAATATGGAGTTTAGCGTTTCGATTTTAATTTAAGTTGAAACACTAGCCTGTCTTTATTTTTATCAAGTTATGCTTGGTAGTTAGTAAGTAAGACAACTTTCTAAGCTCCTGCTTAGTGGATAAACACTAGCCTTAATGGTTTAAGAGACTTGATTGGGAAAGTAGTAGAAGGTTGGGGTTTTTTTGCGTTACATTGATAACTTCCTACAAACTATATATCTAAACCTTGGAAAGGGATTGGCTCTGATAAAGTAACTGCACTTTTCCTGTTCCTCATTCCTGCATGGGCCTCTCCACTACTCCTCCCTTTTCCACCCGTCCTTCTCTGAGATAGTGTATCTGAAACTAAGAGTTGAAATCAGTCAGTTCTGAATTTCAGTCACACAGACATGAGGGAAAACCCTACTGCTTTCAGTCCTTTCAGTCATTAGCTAGATATATTTGCTTTTTTTATGATTCTGTAGCATTGTGCTTATGGTTTGGAGCAGAATCAAAGAATAACCAAGGAAGTAATAAATAGTATGCCAAAGGATAGATTGTTGTTTGTAAGGGTTTTGAGTTCATAAAAGGCATGCAGGAGCCTGAACTAATTCCTGTCCCCTTAATACCCCAAACAGACCTTCCAGGTAAGGTCTGGTGTTTTAGAAGTCAGTTCGTAGTTACATTGAGCTTCAAAACAAAGCAAACATGTTAATTCTGTGCTGAATTTACATGGGAAGAACTGCCTTTTTTACTACTAGACAGCTCATTAGACTTGGGGTGTTTTAACTTCTACTTTGTGTAGACTTTTGAACAGTCGTGACGCTAATACAGAAAATACATTTGGCTTGTGAAACTGAAAAGAGACTTTAGTTTTTCACACATACATGCTACTCAATCAGCCAGCTCTGGCTATTGTTTGCTCTCTTAGCAAACTGTTATTTGTGCTGGCATGTGAAACTATTTTAAGCTGCTGCACTGAGCGTATTTAATGGTTGCACATGTTCTTACTGGTTAGACTGACAGCATGATAAAACTGCACCATGAGAGTATTTGTCTTTATTTTTCAGGCTTCTCGACCTTAATAGACTGATATATTGTGAATGCTGCTGAGATGCTTAGCATGGGTTCAGAAGGATCTGTTCCCTTTATTTATTGACTGGGAGGTATGGACTACTAAAGTGCACAGCCCAATTTGCAGTAACCAAAAGGATGCATAGGCAGTGAAACAGCTCGCAAGCAGGGGACAGCTGCCACTTGATGTTAAGTTGACCATCATCTGGATGTTACCATGCTTAAAGGAGGAAGACTCTCTGCAAAAAAGTGGTTAATGTATTAGCATTCAAATAAATGCAGATAGTTCTTTCATTTTAAAGATGCAGTGTTTTTGTGTTGCTATAAAAAAGCAACCACAAACAACATGTTTGGTTCTTACAGCTAGTAACACCTACACTTAAAACTGGAGTAAAGGATTTGTTAGGAGGACTTGAAGCTTTCTTTGGGCTCCCTCTTTCTTGGAATAGCTTTCATAAATTGTGTGTTCAGGATCATATACATTGGTTAACACCTTAGAACCATGGCAGTGGGGTATTTTTGTTAGTGATGAGACTCAGTATAGGTCATGTCTGTTATATAACTAGAAACTGTTATTTTCAACACTTCTGTCAGAACAGTCCTTCATACAACTTACTTCAAAATGCTTTTCACTGTAGAATTCCACAGTGGAGGGATATTTCTTGGGAACAAACCACATAATGGCAAATAAGTGTAAAAGTACTGTTGCTTAGTTCTTAATGGCTGCTTGCGTTCTGCCTCATAATACTTGTTTTACTGTAAGGCTTTAATAATCTTAGTACTTTATCTGTTTGTATGCTATGTGAATGACTTGCATTGCTTCTTGTTTTAATTATTTATTTCTAATCTGGTACAGGAAGTGTTCTTGGAGTCAAGTAGACTAGTTTTTTCAAGTATGAAGTGCCCAATGCAAGATTAAAATACTAGTGTATTAACAATCCTCCTTCAGGAAGGTTTCTCTATTAACTAAAAGTGGTTGCTAACATCAGTATCATCTTAAACAGGCATGTTGTTCTAGATGCAGTTAACTAAACTTTTTAAAACTGTAATATAACTTTTTAACACGTTTTCTGAAGTGTTCCCTCCTTGTCCTGGCAAGGACGGTGTTCAAATCCAAAACCGTAACTCTGGATCCATCCTAAGTTTCCATTAAGTGTTTTAGGTGTATAAAGAGAGCAATGCTATTTATTACTAGATTTAGTTTAAAAACCCTACTATCTCCTTAACTATTTCCAAAAATAGTATGTCTAGCTTGTTCACTTATAACAATGATTATAAAAATAATGAGAGAACCAGTGACTTTGCTAAAAAGATGTGTTTCTGACTTTAAGGTTGAAGGCGAGTCACGTCAAGGTAAAAGTATGAATGACACAGAGGAAGTTCTTTTTTGCGATACCTGGATTTAACTTGCCTTATCAGATCGGGTTTAGCAGAGCAGAAGTTTTACTGTGCAAAATGGTGCATGCAGGAGAAAGTTCATGAATAGTGTTGTGAATGTGCTTCCTCTTAAAATACTTCCGCTTGTGCCCTGTGTTTAAATATTTCACACAGGGGAAAAAGCATGATAACATCACACCAGGTAATTCAGCTTTTTGGTGTTGGACAAGAATATAGGATACGTAGAAATATACACCCCATCATTTCTTCCTGAGAGCGGGAGATGCTCTAGAGGAGCAGCCTGCTCAGGTCAAGGATTGCAGTCCTGCAACACAGGAAGATCTCTCTTTATTATGGCAAAACAGCATCTCAGGAAATGTTGGCAGAGAGATTCTTTTGGTTTGACAGAAGTCCTTTGATTCAAAGGGTTATCTTGGTAGCTGTGACTATTGTTTTTCAGGATTCTCCCATGTGTCCAACAGTGACATCCTTCCCTTTGTCTTATCAAATGCCTCTTTGCCTTCGATCTCAGCTGTCTATGTGCAGCTCTGCTTTCAAGCACTTATGTACCACTCCTAGTCAGCCCACTTTGAGCTTTCATAAGAAGAATGTTTTTAAATTCACCAATGGAAAATATTCCCATTTTATTAAGAGTCCGCTTGCACAAGTTTTGTATTATATAATTTTTTTATTTAGTCTTGACTCTTATATCTGCTGATGTGATAGTTAAGGCACTCCTATCCTTTCTCTCACTGCTGCCCTCTTAACTCCCTGCCTCCCAACTTACTGAGGAAGTCTCCTGTTCAGATGTTTTCACTTCTGTCTTCTGTTAAGGAGCAACAATGAATCTTTAGAACACAGAGGTACCGTGAGGAATCCTAAAGCCCTTTTATGCTATTTCTTTCAGTTATTGGATCGTGTGGCCTTCTGGCTGCTTTTAATATTTCTAGTTGAAATTTTAAATTTAAAATTTTATGGCTAAGGGATTTCTGTCTTGGGCAGGTGAAGTATTTGATGGCAGATACAGTAGTAAAAAACTTAAAATTTTTCTGCAATAGTGGTGAATTATTGTCCCTTTCCCTAGAACAAGTTTTGCAGAAATTAAAATGGTTTAAATAAATAGTGTTAGAGTGAAGGTGATTCAGGTTGTGTGAGCATGACTTTTCAGTCCTCCTTTTTTTCCTTTGGAGCGTGTTTGGAAATTCTGTGTGTATATTTTTAAGGATATTTCCTATGTTACTCTATTTCTTGTTTTCAGTTTCAGGGGTGGAGAGGAGAGGAAATGTCTGTATACTGTGCTGAACACTGTGCAGTTCACAAAGAATGATTGTTTTTTTAAGAAAAAAATTAACCTTGACTGTGCTTCAAAATGTGTGTGTGAGCCTTCTGCTGTTAAAAATAAATGAGCTTGTGAGATGGTGGAGGGTCTCCAGGGAGGTCTACAAGTATCAGGAATGGCCAGTGCTGCTTGTATTCTCTTTTGCTAATTACAGTAGCAAAGAAATAATAACAAATGCCATGACATTGGGTTTTCTAAAACTTGTTTTCTGGACACGTGGGGACGTAGGGTGCTCTGTGATGGCTTGGCATTTGACTTGCCTCATTAACTTCCTGCTTTTTAGGGGATCAGATTTTGCTGGCTTAGACTGGAGATATTAAATCTGATACAGGGTACACTGGCAGTGTGGAGTAGCATCTGCCCCCTGTTCCTCCCATGGAGGGGACCCTCTGTTCCTGCAGAGCTCACTCTTGAAATTTTTTTCCCTTCCCAGCCCTGGCCTTTGCAGACAACTTCGCTGACGCTCGTTTGAGATGAATTCAGGAACGGCTGCTCTGCCAACAATCACAAGTTCAACTATAATTTGCCACTAAATTATGTTAGTAACAAATATCCACTGCTTGTTGATAGTGTTTTGAATGTTTAATGTTTCAATTGCCAGACTGTAGAATCCTGTGTCAGTGGCCTTAAAGCTTCCTTTGTTTGCGAGAGCCCCAGTTTAACAAAGCTCTCTGGAGAACAGAGGTCTCATGTTCTCTGTGGCTGCCCGTACGGTGGCTGGGACTCGGTGGAGGGGCAGTGGAGGAATCTCATGGTTGGATGCTCTGGTCACAGTGCTGTTCCACAGAAATAACCACTGCTGAGCGTGAAGAAGTTGGCAGTGATGAGTGGGATCTCTGTGTGGGATGTTCTAGCTGTGGTGTGCTCGATAAGTGCAGATGGCAGAATTGTTTTACTCTGTCATCTTTCCTCAGGGCCTCTTAGGAGATTGCTGCCTTCTGGATTGGTGCTGAGGTGGTGTTTGGTTGTTGTCTTCCTCAGGAGCTCTGTTGTGGAGAAAGGAGTAACTGGTACCATGGCACAAAGTGCAGGTTACAAATATTTGTTCAGGCTCAATTTAAATTTAGGCATGATTCATTTGGACTAAGGGACTGTAATCCATTCTGTCTCCTGTTAAATAGGGAATACTGTAAAGCATTAGAACTGTGCAAAGCACTTGCCAAATACACGGAAAGAAGCATTTTTCCTATGAAAAAGGTTTGATAATTCCTCATAAGGGATAATTGTACTTGGCTGTCTACCAGTAAGCTTCCCCCATATGTAGATGAGCTGTTTGTGAATCATTTGGGTCATCAAGTATTTTCTGTAGGTAAGGAAGGATTAGTCTTTGAATTCTGCTTCAAAAATCTGACAACTGCTTTGTTTTAGGGAGATTCTAGGCAGTTCATGGGTGTTACATTAGTTAGGAATCATAAAAAAAATAGGATGTTTGCTGTTCTATTGGTAGAATCAAAGTAATTTCTCTAAGAAAAATAACACATATGCCTGGGCTGTGTTTGTGTGCAGCTTCTTGTCTGGAATTCCTTGTTCCAGGCAGACTTCTTATGCTGCTTTAGCATAAGAGGGAGCTTTTCATAGGTTCTCCCCCCACCCCTTGCCATATTAAATAAACATAAGTATGTGCATGTGTAAGTACTGCAGCTCGATATTTCACAGCATTTATGGCTGTTGAAGCTCTGTTCAGAATTTCCAGTCCTCCTGGACCACTGATGTTCTCTTTCATTATGCCAGACATCTGACTCTTCTGTGTTGTGAGTTGACCTTTAGGAGTAGAGGGTGTCTTCCTCCTTTAGCAGGATGGTGTAAAAGAAATGAGAATTCATCTTACCCCATGTAGACATAATGTGTATATCAGGGAACTTTATAACCTGAACCTCAAAACTGTGGAGCATTCTTCACTGAAAAGGGAGACATGGAGGAAGTCTCTGGTTAGACTAAACAAAATCTTATCTAGGCCTCAAGTACATTTAATATTGCTGCTTAATAGAGCTGAAGATACATGTTTGCTGATTTAAATGCTATGAAGAGCCTTAATAGATCAGTATAGAGTAAGCACTGCTTAAATAACTTGTTCAGTGCCTATAAATTGTAAACACAGATACAATGGAACACTTAAATTATACTTACTGCAAAAATGAATTTCCAGCAGGAGCTGGTGGGAAAGTTTAGATACACTGCCTGTGCTGAGAAATGTGAATGTGCCAGTGAATGGCTCTGGCTTTTAAATAGTTATTAAATAGTTCACATCTACTCAACTGCATCTCTGTAATTAATAGGAGGAGGGTAAATTGAATAGACTAAGGTAGACAGAACTGCTTTTACTGTAAAAGCAAGGGACAGTGATTGTCATATAATATTTGATGGAGCACATTTCTGTGAAATGCCAGGTGGATGCCAACTTTGTTTCCATCCTGTCACTCAGTATGTGATTCTACAGTGTCACTTAGAGAAATGTAATTACTTACATGCACAAACCAAGGTGTGTTTTTAAAACCCAAAAATAAACCACAACCAACCAAGGCTAGTACTAGCACCAGCTCTGAGACAATGAATTTTAACTGCATAAAACTCCTACAGATTTTTTTTTTTAAGTTGCATCATCTTAAAATGAGTATTTACTTTGAAAAAATCTTCAGTAATAGTACAGTATTTTCATAAGTGTTGTGTATTTGTGATGTAGATGTGGATTTATGGCTAATTGAAATATGCGACATTTTTAATTTTAATTTACTGGGGAATTTAAATATTTTGAGAGAAGTGAATTTCCTGATAGTTGATGAAACTATCTTGAACCTCTCTCACTAACCTTAATAAAACTTCTGCCTTCTTATCAAGGTGCTGAACTGTGGAGTTTAATTCAGCTGCTCTGATTTCAAAAGTTTGCCTAAGCAAATAGTATTCTGTAAAATTACTTCTCATTTGGCTATAGGTTTGTTTGATTTCTGCTTTTGAGGTACTCAAATTCATTGCATTTCTTAGCAAAGCACAATTGTTTATCCAAGCACTTCAAAGAAGGATTCTCTCAAATTTGTTTTCTAATGAAACTTAGGCTAAAATGTTACTGCTTAGTGTTCTGTCCAGTATTCAACTTCTAACTAAAAATATGGAGATTGTTTTAACACAGAATCAGGATTGCTTTCTTGCAGGTACAGTGTGAATTTAAGTGTCAGGGTGAATTTGCAAGCTAAATGCGCAACAATATTTTTCCCATTAGATTTACTGAGAGAACTTGAAGTGCTATAAATTTTGTCTAAAAGTTGAGTATGACGTGATATGAACATCAGATTTTTGTCACAGGGTGTTTTGATGGATAACAATTTAATTTCTTAATTTCAGTCAGTGTTCTTGGAATAATCACCATAAAGAAAACCACTATTTGTCCTAAATTGCATGCCAGTGGTTTGTTGTTTTTTTTTTTACCAAATTTAGAATTAAAGCTTAGGAACAAGTATAAGCAGTAAAGCTATCAGTGATTTTCTTAGCAATTTGCTAGGCCTGAATTACATCCCTGGCAAGTTTTTTGTGTGCTTTCACATCTCACAGTTAATGTATATTAATTGGTTTTTAAGATGGTATTTCAGAAATCCAGGCCTGATTAACTTGAGTGTTAAAATAGCCTCCTTGTATTGCCTGAGTGTCTCCACTGTTTGACATATGTGGGAAGTAAATGTTCTTGCATCCACTGGCTTGCTTTTAATTCTAAGCGTTTGTGGGCAAAAGCAGTAGTTAGCATGTATTTAAAGAAAGAGCTTGAAAAGAAAGAAAGCTTTTCTTACCCTGGTGCTGTTGCTCAGCAGGTTTTCTCTCTGTGCCTGCAGGTTTTGACTGAACTGGGTTTGACAACGTCAGGCTGTGGCACCACAAGAGCCTGGCATTTGTTGGCCCTGCTGCAGCAGCCTGGTGTGGAGGTTTTTTGTTGCCAATCCCGGTTTAAGGCTGAAGTTTTGAGCTGTGGCATTAGTAATGGTATCTCTCATTTGAGAGCACACTAAAAACGTTGGTTTTTTGCTTTTGTGGTGCTCAGGAAGAGGAAGACGCTCCTGTGGATGCAGGGGCAAAAATTAACTTGAAAATGATGCTGGGAGGAAACAGGAAATGTAGGTTAAAGCAAGAGAAAACACTGAGCTGGGGAGTTTAGTGTGAAGAAATCTAGTGATTGGGTAGAAGTTGTAGTAAGAAGAGATTGAAGTGAGGGAGAAATCGGAGGGAAAGAAAACTACAACACAGGGGTCCAAGATAGAGAGATAAAGGGCAGGGGCAAGGGTCCAAAAGTTTGGGGAAGCAGATTAGGATTTTTAGAAAAGTCTAGCTATGTTTTCATAAATTTGCATAGAAAGTATCAGAGCTTGCACGTGCAGTTGTGAATATTGGTCTCCCCTGAAGTTCAATATCATACTTTGCATGCTGAATGTTACCTTGAGAAGAGCTTTCACAGCCCTAAGTTGCATTACAGTACCAAAAATGAGTGTGTTTTACAGGGATGGCTCCTGATTTTAAGACTGACCAACTTCTAGCTGTTTGAAGTGATTGTGTGGTGACAAACTTCCTGAATACTGAACAAACACTTCTTGCTTCTTTCAGGCGGGGCTTGAATCCACCCCATAGAGTGAAGTCGATTTCAATGACTACATTCACACAACAGGAAATAGAATTTCTGCAGAAACATGGAAATGAAGTAAGTATTATTTGGAGAATAAAGTGGCTTGGTCACTGTAATATTAAAGTTTAAAACACTACTTAAAGAAAACTTGGTTTGTTTTTTGTTTTGTTTGTTTGGTTTTTTTTTTGTGTGTTGTGTTTTTTTTTTAGCAAAAATTAGAGACAAATTTTTTGAAACCAACGTAATTTGAAGTGATGCTTCTGAAGAGCATGTTTCGCTTGGGTAGCTGATGATCATAATGTTGCATGTTATTGCCCAACACAGACAATCCAGATTCACATGATCCATATTTCTGAATTGGGTTTTCTTTTGCTTTTGCATAAGGCAATAAGCAGCTGTCTGTCTTTTTTTTCTCCTGCAAGCTCAGAACTTGAGACTGACTGCAGCAGTGTTTCCTGAGTGTACCATGACACAAATAAATACCAAAATACAACTTGTAGCTGTATTTGTTCAGAGTAGGTGTCAGAAACTCTTCTAGATGTTTTAATAACCTCCTTACATAATAAAAGTATACCCATGTTGGAGAGTCTTGAAGAGAGGAAGGAAACTGAGAAGTTCTAGTGTACTGAATTTTTGTTCTTTTTAATAGAAGAAAAAATTGGAGGTAAATGTTGGATCCAGGTAAACCCTGGATATGGCTATTATGTCTTCAATTTGAGGGTGAAGTTTGTGTTTTAATACCATACTGTAGTGTTGAGGACTCTAGAGGTAGATTATGCCTCTGTTCAAACTAGATAAAGTTCTATTTCACATTGATGGTATCTGTATTCTGTTTTAGTAGAACTATTGATTGTAGGCTACAGAGTGTCTTACCAGGGTGTTCTTATGAAGCTTTGTGGGGATATATCCCATCATTCGCCAAAATGCTGATACTTGGCTTTCTTAACTTGGCCCTTTCTTAAGTGTCAGGTTGAAGAATGAAAATAGAAGTAGCAATTTCTTTTTTTGTCAGGGTAAATACGCTTTAGTTGTTGAAATGACTGAGGGTGGATGATTCCTCTAGACAGAGCTGGATCAAGGTCTAAACTATTCTGGACATTATAAAATACTCCTGATGGCTTAGGTTGGTTGGGTTTTCTAAAGCTGTAGAGCATTGCATATATATATTTGTATGTATGTATAGTGTGTTGCTGACTTTCTACATAGGGAAAATAATAAAGAATCTTCTTTGTGTCCGCATAGACTATTTTGGAGTCTCTTTTCATAAGATTAGATTGTAAACTCCAGCTTTGTTTTAAGCTTCACAAGTGTGAAGGAAAATTGTGTGTGTTTGTATTTCCCTCCCTGCGTTGGTTTTAATTTCAGCTTTTCACTGAATCTGCCATGTCTAGAGAGTGGTACAAGTTTGTTTTCACTGATCTGGAAACATAAGTGATCCCTACTCAGTAGTTGTCCTTGTTATAGACCTGACTACTCTGCCAATCACAATGATGTAGTTGATACATAATTTTTTATTGACATACAAAATATTCACAGATCTCTGCAGTGCTGTGCTCTTTCAAAAGCAGGGGTCTTTGCACTTGCAGTGCTCTTAATAAAAGTATTGAAATTACTTAAATGAGCTGCCTCATAAATGAAGATGTCCTCCTGAGTTTAGTTTTTGGGTGTTTGATTATTGCCTTAATTCTAAAGTAAAACTGAGTAGATACTTGTAACTGCAGATGGTAGATTGAACTGAACAGAACTGATTGTCCTAAAGACTTATTAGAAGTTTAAATCCTAACTAAACGTGTTTTCACTTTGTACTTTGTATTGCAGTAGTTAAATATGCATTTTGCTTTCTCTTGTTAGTATTGGACTTTGGAATACTTATCTGATGATAAGGTAAAAGTATTGGACAGATGAAATTCATCTTGACCTCACAAAAAACCTTTGCTTAGCTTCTATTCAGCATAGGAGGTTCTTGTGTCTATATGAAGAAATGAAATTTTTTAGAATAGGACTTCGAACATGGCATTATCTAACATATTGGAACATGTACATGTAAAACAAAATACAGTCACTGAACAGCTTAGATGTGATAACATTAAGTTGTTTTGTTCTGCATATATATATATAAAACTCAACTTTTTGCAATCTGCTATGTTTAACTTCCATTTCTCTGTAACTTTTAAGATACTTTTCATTCCCATTTTTTTCATCTAGTTGTTGTCCAACATGGCCAAGGCCTCTATAGTAAGCTGTCTTGCCTCCAGATGAGTAGATCATGGAGTACAATAGGGGTCTTGTTCTGAATAGAAAGGAAAACAGCAAGCAAGCTTTCATGAGATAAAGTAATTAGTAAGGTGGTGAGTTGTTCTTAAAAGGAATAAACAAAACCAAAACAATTCTTAATATATCCGCAATACTAACTTTTGGTGAGTTGTTATAAGTTACCCTCTTGGTGGCAGAAATGGGTAAAATGCTCACTGAAAAGCTTCTAGAAAGCAACTGCTTTGGGAAGAGATTATCAGAGCAGCTCGTCCTGAGGTGAGATGCCATGTTCCCTGTATATACACTTCTAAGGTAACTTGATCTTTATTTTGGATGATTTGTTACTGCTTCAACTACAGTTTTAAATCCTTTTACTGGGTTAGAAGATTTCTGTATTTTGGTGTTATTTACTCATCTGTAGGTATAAACATATGTCCAGACTCTGGTTTTGCTTTGCAGCAAGAATAGAGGCATCTCTCAGCTGATATTCCTCAAGTGCCTTCTGAAGTCCTTTTGAAGGATAAAGGCAATTGTGACTCACTGGGTAGGGTTTTTCCCCTCCTCCTTCTCTTCATCAAGAGCTGGGTGAAGTATTTTCATGTTTTCATGTCAGGAATAATGAGGAGAGTGTGGTATGGACATGTTTGTGTGTGAATACTCACACTCAAATGATGCCAGGGTTGATTAGGCCTCTGAATCAATTGTGCAATGGTAGTAGGAAGTGTTTGCAGCTGTTTGCAGAAAGTGGAGGTGGTGCTAATCTCATGTGGCCATTATAGCTTTGAATATTTATTCAGAAACTTTTCCCTGAAGCTGAAAAATAGTATTATGAGGAAGACCAGTTGCATAGTTAATTTTTCTCCTACCCTTTTGAAAAATGACAGGTGTTTTATAGCCTTTCCAAGTAACCCATTCTAATATGCATATGATCAAAACCCAATATTTTGATGGTCTTGTATTTAGAAAATCTGTGTTCCTCTGGGGGAAAGGACCATGTTTACCTGAGCTAGTGAGTAGAATAAGATGCAGGTATGCTCAGCTGCTTGGTGTTACCTTAATAGTGCTTAATTTTGTTCTGGGGCCAGTGTTCCTGACTCTCAGTAGCGCCTGAGATTGCAAGATGCAAGTACCAGTTTGCTGCATTCTTGTAGCACTAGTGGCTGCATGAGTCTGGTTCAGAGCTGGTGTTAGGCCTGACCAGAATTTTTTCCTAGAATCCCCTTCCTATGGAATATGGCCTAAAAACCCAGGAGTGGAAAGAGCAGTATTAATCTGGAGCTGATGAGTCCTGACAGCACGAGCTGTGCAGTCAGGTGTCCTTGTAGTACATTCCCGGTTCTGCTAATACGATATAGAGATACATGAGCTGACTGTGTGTAGAACAATGTCTTTGTTAGCAGGATTTACTGGCTTGACTCTGCTGATGAAACAGCTATAACTTCTGGACCCAAACTGCCTTTGAAATCAGTAAGCTTGGCAGTATAAAATTCTTTTAACCTACAGAGATTAATGAATAATATTGACATCAGAAGTGCAGAATTACTAAACAAAGCTATAATTTGCTTACATAAGGAAACTGTTTCCAAATCTTTCTTCCTGTGGGGTGTTATGTTTTGGAACATAGTTTTGTTGTGTGGTAATCTGCAGTTCTTTGCACTGTCAGCATTGCATTTGGTGCATAACTGAGGTTATTTTATTGGCAGGGAGGGAGAGAAGAAGAAATCTAATTTGGCATTTCCCAGCCTCCTGAAAGGTAGTATCTCATTAGAGCTTTTTAAACTAGACTGACATGTGTAATCTTCCTATGCAGTGGTGTGTCTGGGTCTCAGGAAGTGTTGTAGGTCAAGGAGTGTGCTTCTCATAGTTGAAGTGCAGCTTCTTCCAGCAGAAGTACGTGCCCTGTTGGAGCTTTTCCTTGCCTTGCTGTCCTCACTGCATGCAAGAGAAGGCAGCTTCATGAGCAAGAACCTTAATTTCACTGGCCTAACTGAATTTTTGTTATTCCTAACTAGCACAGCTGTGCTAGCAGGAGTTTCTAAAGTGTGGTGGTTCCATGTGTTGTGTAAGCAGAAGGCCTTTGTCTCTCTCATATCTGCCTTCCCCCACACACTGGAGATCTGTATCAGTGAAATAGTTAGGACGTGGTGAAGTGTTGTTTGGTAGTTCAAATACATAGGACTGGAATAGAAGTGACTGGACTCTCAGATTCTGTGTTTCTGCAAGATTTGATGGTTGTTGATGATTCTTGTCTTTATTAGCAGTTTTTGGTGTGCTTGTCTTTCCCCACTTGCCCAGCTCTGTAAAAACCCACAGGAAAAAAAGCCCTTAAAACATGGCAATAAACCTAAAAGCAAAACAAAAGCTAAACCTTTGTGGAAAACAGGTGCATGTATTTTTCTCTTAGACTGTGAGCCCTGTGTGGAACTCCTGAAAACTTGAAATGTTACTGGAGGCTGGGTTTTAAACCAGAAGCCTTTCTGGTCAACTTTGCTTTGTGGTGTACCAGATGTGCACTAACTGGGATGTGTTCTTTGTTCCCTTCTGTCAAAGGTGAAAACAAGGGGAATTACTCAAGGACTAGAAATGTAAATAATGCATGGAATATAAGATGGGTCAATTTAATTACTCTAGGAAAAACAGTTTCTATGTCAAATGGAATAGCTGTGTAGTGCAGATTCAGGGAAACCAATGGCATGAAGAGAAATATAGGTAAAGACTTTATTATAACATACAATATGCACTTGGCCCGATTTCTCCTCTCGATGATATATTTAAGTTACGGCAACTCAGAGTTTCTGCCTTGCTACCTCCTGGGTTTTTATCTAGGTCAGGGTGAGTAGGTTGAAGCTGGTTGTGATTCTCTTTGCCTCTTTACTTCATGCTATACTTACTGATCTAATTCTGAATGTCCCAGTATCTAGTTGCCAAGTGTCTAATGACATCCCTTGCAGGACTGGAACTTGTTGGCAGAGGACAGGTGCTGTTCTTCCCAAAGTGGTTGTAAGGGGATTCTCATGAACTGTTAAATTTCCTGAAGACAACTGCTGAATGTTATCTACTTATTGTTACCTGACAAGATGAAACTTTGCTTTGTCTTGTTCCTTTGCAGTCCCCACGGTGTAGTAGGGACAAAAATTCAGAGTATTGCTTCTGTCAACAAAAGTAGACTTTCAAATGCTGTGTATGCTTAATCATTCTGACTTCAATACTGTCCCTTTTTTTCCCTGCTGCATTGGTGAACCAGTGGGACATGGACTAATTATACTTTTCAGGGACAGTGGACAATGGTTATGGATTGTTGGATATGTTCCACTGTTTCTAGGGGCTTCCACATAACTTGAATGTTTACTCTTGGCTCCAGCTTGTCAGGCTCTTCTTCTCTAAGCAGAGCATTTTGTTTGATAGAGCTTTGGATATCAAAAGAAGGAGTATAGCAGAGCTTTTGGTGAATGAACAGAGCTTTTGAGGAGAGGCTTATTTGTGCTGCTGTTGCAGAAAGAACAATATTAATATTAAATGGCTGAACCAGAGTATCCCCAGGGAGATGGTGCAATGTAGAAGGATTTCAGAAAGCCAGAGAATTTTTAGGCCCAATACCTTAATAGTAGTGTTGTGTAACTGTATGGTGACTTGGCATGATGCTTCATGTATTATCTGTAAAAGCAAAGGAATGAGTAATTCTGTTAAAATGAAGCTTAAAATGTATCATGGAACTTGGGCAGTTTACTGAATGAGCTCTGCAAGTTTGATTTATGTGTGGAGTAGTTAGAGAGGTGGTTTGGAAAACATGCTTTTTGAGATATCAAATTCAAATCTCTCAAGGCATAAATTTTCAAAATAAGCAAAAATTGAGAACAATTACTTCAGTGCTTTTTTTTCCCCACAAATAGTGAGTTTGTATTAAAAAACTAAGAAGAAAACTGCATTTAGTAGATCAACTGGCTGCTTAAAACTTGTGTTTGTACAGATTTACATTTCCTTTGCTGCCTTTTTGCACTTCTTGCTCTCATGTCCTTCAAGTAACGTCCTGCAAGAGTCAGCACACGCTGTGAGTAACTGTGCTGGTTTGTTCAGGTGTCCTCCCTGGGCAGCTCTTGGGCCGGACAGAACACAGAACTGAAGTTCAACTAAAGTTGCCAATCTGATTTTTCTGTATTTCCACTAAATTATTTTTGGTCATAATTAATCTCTTGGTATCTGTCAAATTCAGGTGGTGAATTAGTGGAGAGTAACCAGGATACCAAATATATAAATGCTGAGTGATCATTCCCCACCATAAACAGCAAGTTGTATGGCATGAATTTGCTTGATCTTTATCATAAGAGATACATTTAAATAGCTTTGAAATAAAAATATGTGATGACCTGATCAATAAAAATACTCAGCAAACATAAAAATTTCTCACAGCATACTTTTTGTTTGCACAAGATTCAGAACTGTTACTGACTTGTTTTAAAATTACTATCGAAAAATAACTGTTTAACCCCCCACAATTATATGATGATATGAGTTCTCTAACAGCAGTTCTTAAATTTTATTTTTGAGTTTTGATTTCATCCTGTGGCACTGCATTTGTGTTTTTGTAGATGCTGAAAACTGTGTTTTGTGGTTCCCTCGAAGCATAATCAATGCAGTGTTGTGGATCCCTGTCAAGTCAGATGATAGTAACAGAAGTATAGCTAGAAAGAGCACACAGGTCACCAGCAAACAGGGCAGGACAACGGGCCTTTCATTGTGCTCTGAATGCGGGCTTGGAACGGCTGCTGATGTTCAAAGCATTGTGTGGTACTTCATACAGAAAGAGACAAAACCATGCCTTTTAGTGGTTTCTTGTGTGATATTAAAGGTTTATAAAATTTGGCTTTTAAAGGACTTAAGTCAGAATCGTGTAAGTTGGAATAGACCTTTAAGGTCGTTGCAGATGAAGTAGGGAGACAAACGCGCTATTTTTTGGCAGAAGCATCGTACGAAATGCCCTTTTGAGCATGTGATTTACCCTTTGTATTCTGCTCATGGTGTATACCCACTCACAATTTTATGGTTCATTTTCATCATTCCCACTATCCAAATCCAAACTATTCTAATCCATTGTTCTGTTCTGGCTTTGGCTTCTAAGACTTGTCCATATTTAATACTTTAAAGCAATTTTACTTTGTCTGATAACTGTTTAGGTAAAGAAACTTGCATGCAATGTAATTTGCATCTCTAGTGTGATAAAGTAAATCTTTTATGCTGTGTTTGTGTGGCTCCTCCTGTCAAACTCTGTTACACTGAGAATTTCTTGCTGAAGCGTGTGTGACTAAGTGGGTTCTTTTGCTTGGTGGTTGTGTGTTGCCCATTAGTAAAACTGTTTTCTCTGCTACCAGTAACAGAGAAACAATAAAGAGAGCCTGGCAGTTTGTTTAAATAAATTACAGGAGTGACTTAAGGCATATTTCAGTTGTTACTTCTTTATGTGTTTAGGTATTTAGTTGGAATTAGTTGCTCCAGGAAGCATTTTTGGAAGCCTGCTTTTTCTGAAGGTTTGCAGAAATTGCAGTGCAAGAGCAGATGCCTTTAAGAAGCTTGCATCATTTTAAGCTAACAGGTGTTCAGCACAGTCCTCCTCCGTTCCTGTTTGCATATTCATAGAGCTGTTATCTACCATGGCTGGGAATGAGCTAATGTCACACAGGGCCTTGCTTTCTGATTTCTCGTTCAGTTCAGCTGTAATGGTAGGATGGCTTGAGACTGACCTGTGGTGGGTTTTCCTTGTCATTTGTATTCTTTTCTCCTCCAAATGCTCAGGCCCTGCAGGGTGAAGGTGAAGCAGAAAAGTGGGAGGATGGTCAATGACTGGGTTGTGGTTTGTCTGTTGCTGAGCTGATCTTGTACAGGTTTCAGTGGTACTACTGACATGGTAATTGTGATGAGTTTCTTTTATCTGACTTGTTTTGGGTGGCAGTAGAAGGAGTAATTGAATGGCCTGATATGGGTGGGGAAGAGGACCTCCTCTTTCACTTAGCAGCACATCTCAGCTGAATGCAAATGGATCATGGTACAGCCCCAGGTGTTACTGTGCTGGGTGTGAGATCAGGGGCTGTTGTGACACTTGTCCAAAATTAACACTTTAGTGTTTCCTAATGTTCCTCCCAATGCTGAAAAGGAGGTTGGGAGGAGACTGTGTAGATTTGGACACCACCAACTCCTGCTGCTACAGAGTCTGTAAATAGCCACAAGCAGGGCTTCTCTTCCTCCCAGCAATCATATGACTGCTACTTGTATAGTTATACTCACAAATCTAAGTATGGAAATACTATTGCTGGCCCACCTCAGACAATCCACTGCAAGTTTAAAGCTGTACAGTGAAATATCCTGACTTTATACATGTGCAGGATTGGTACTATTAAAACAGTGATTCATGCTATTGGTTTTTATTTTAGAACAGACTTGTGACTTTTTTGACTAAGTTTATATCTCTTAAGTTTGCATGAAGAAGTATTAAACAGATAAAATTTAATTTTATCTATTACCATACTGCAAATGACAGTTTAATTTTGAGAACTCAAATCAGTGCATTGAACTTAACCCTTTTGTGGAGTACAATTGCTGAATGAATGTGGAATAGCTGAGTTTGAGGGTGGAACTTATTTGGATTTGATTTAATTAAATTGGATTTTATTTTTAGATGAGTATTTAAATAGCTAATTTAGAGCTATCTTTTGATCATTAGATCTGTTTCCTGTTGTTTGTCTCTATCCAATAGATGATAATAAGGACTGTGAAGTGTTGGACATGCAGTCAACCTATATAAAACTGAGACATCAAGAATGAAATACATAGTTATGATGTCTGTCTAATCTCTCTAATCCTGAGCAATCTTTGAAATGACCTATAAGATTTATGACTTCTGACAACTAGTGCTCCCTGGCCAGGTAAAGAAGAAAACCTGTTTGGGGAAGATGATGAAGTGGAAGTGTCACAACTTCTACATATGTTTGCCAGCTTTCAGAGCAATGTGTTTATGCAGCTCTTGTTTGGTAGAGCATGTGCTTCTCCTGAAGGTCACTGAGGACAATGTTGAAAACATGACACTTGCAGAGATAGAGGACATGTTTGTGGGAGGTGTGTAAGAGGGGTGGTCAGGACTGTTTCAGAAAGGGTGTGGGTAGAAAGTGTGTGCATCATAAAAACAAAGTTTTTTTGGCTTTACTTCTCTGGAAGAAACCTGTTCTGAAATGACAGCCTGATTTTTTTGAGGGTAGTTAATGTTTGGAGTTATCATTTGGGTGCATATTCAGGTTACTTGCAGAATGGTTACTGAAGTGCTTACAACTATTTCAAGTTACAACTCCTACATCTTGTTTAGTTTTGAGAACACCTTTCCTTTTTTGTCAGGAATTGAAGCTTGAATGTACTGAGAATTTTGCCAGTGGTTCAACTTCCGCTCACTCACAACTACAGTTAGAAAGTTGAAGCAGAGCAATAGTACCCTTTCTCTCGTAAATGTATGTGATATTGTAGAAACTGCATCGTAGTAAAAAAGGCTGTTTAAAGAAAGTTCCTGTACTCAAATAGTAATTTTAAGTATAAATGCTAAACCTCAGATCCTTTAAAATCTACCATCTGGGGCTTAGGGCATATGGAATCTGTTGAAACAGTTTAAACCCTGAAGTGCAGGTAAGGGAACGTGTAGAAGTAGGTGAAGGGAGAAGAGTCTTAAAGATCACAAGTAGAAATCGGGTGCTTTGCATTTCATGAGTACATTCTACAAATACTTTGTAAAAGCAGTGTTGGATGGTGAAATTGGATGCTAGGATTTGCTTGCCCTGCAGTGACAGATGGTCTTTCAACTTTAAGTATTTAGACAAGTACATGGTGCACCAGTCAGTTGTTAAACCAGCTCTGTCTGGAATATAACAGCACCCAGCCTGCTGGAGTTCAAGAAGCATTTGGATGATACTCTGACACATGGTGTGACTCTCGGGGATGGTCCTGTGCAGGGCTGAGGGTTGAACTCAGTGATCCTTGTGGGTCCCTTCCAACTCTGCATATGCTGTGATAAATTTTGCAGCCACCCAATTTTTAATGGGTTAATGTATTAACAATAGTCATCTTAAATAGGTTTTTAATTGTTATTTTCTCTGATAAATCTGCGTTGTTGTGTTTTGTTTTTTTTTTTTTATCAAGGTGTGCAAACAGATTTGGCTAGGCCTATTTGATGATAGGTCATCAGCAATTCCAGACTTCAGGGATCCACAGAAAGTAAAGGAATTTCTACAGGAAAAATATGAAAAGAAAAGATGGTAAGATACCTTTACAATTATAGAGATTGCCTCTGTGATGAGAAGGGAAGATGACGGTTTCCTCTCATTTTTGAGTGTGCTTTTCTTGTGTGCTCTTTAGACTGGGTTGCACAGCTCTGTAAAGTAAAATAATTTCTGAACTTCATGCAGAGCTTCTACAGGAAGCAGAGAAGACAGGCTAAAAAAGTTTCTCAATGTTCATATTGATGGAACAGAAATGGCTTAAGGGGATGTCAACAACAGTGTAAAGTAACAGTTTTGCAGACTTTTATTAGGATGGGAAAGACATGTGGTTTGTATTTAGTAAGTGCCAAAAATACTGACTTTGAGTCCATTTTTAAAGAACTATCTGGCATATTTAAATAATAGTTATTTTGCAAACTACTCATAGAATCTGTAGCAGGATCAGGGGTTAAAAGCTGTTACTCTCCTTGAATTTAGGTATGTTCCTCCAGAGCAAGCCAAGGTGGTGGCGTCGGTCCACGCGTCCATATCGGGGTCTTCTGCCAGTAGTACAAGCAGCACACCTGAGGTGAAGCCACTCAAATCTCTCTTGGGAGAAGCTGCACCCACACTGCACTTAAACAAGGGCACACCCAGCCAGGTAAGTAATGACAGAGCTGTTCTGGACTACTTTTTCCTCTTTTAGTGGCACAAAAATCCTTGGAATAGCAACTGTTATGATCCATATGAACGAAATGCGATCACTACAGACAACTTTATATATTTTGGAGAAGTATACAGGTGTTTGTNCTCGCTGCCACTGTCCAAGCTCGCTTGGCCCCGGCAGACGAACCTCAGGATTAAAGGGTGGGCTCAGTTCTGCGCGCACTGTGTCCCACCTAAAATAAATCCAATGCGCAGGCTGGAAGGCGTACAAAGACCTTCCACAGATCTTCGTTCACGAAGTCTGGCCATTATACAGGTGTTTGCAGATCAGGTGCTAAATTAAGTTTGTTTCTATTGAGCAAATTGATTTTTTTTGGTGGTTATCTTCATTAAGCATAGGCTTCTAGGGTGATGAGTTTAATTATGATTGTCTTTTGCTCAAATATCTGTAAACTTTGAACCTAATGTGGTATATTTTCATGTTTGCTTTTTATTTGAAAACAATAAAAGAACCGATACTGTTAACCATGAGATTAGTAATGAATATATGGATGAAAGCATGCCATGCTTATTATTACTTTGTGTGCATTTGAAACTGCCTTATCAAGTGGTTTTCAGGGATGCTTTCAATATGCTTTTATGTAAAGTCAAACAACACTAGGTACTTTGATTTTTGGAGGGAAGACAAGATTTTTTTGAAAGCTGCCTTTGGGATACAAGCAACTCCTGAATGGACCTTCTGAGACTCAAACAGTAGAAATTTGCAACTTGAAGCCTTGCTATGAAATTTGTCAGGTTTTCTCTCCCTGTACTGATTTGTAAAGACTTTTTCAGAATGTAGTGAATTAACTATTTTTCACCTTACAACATTAAGTTTTATTGTTTGTATTTGTACAGTATTTGCGGTTTAAAATACATAATTCTGAAGTTGCCAATATATTGCTACTTTAGTCTTCTAGGCCCTGTTAAACCGTGGAAATCTGGTGCACAGTTTCTTTAAAAGCCACAGTAGTAGCATAAATAGTCCTCATACTATTGGAGAAGGATCTGTGCTGTATACAACATCCTGAACTTAAGGAATAAATGTCTTGTTAAAGAAATATGCTTAGCCTATTCTAATATTTTGCAAATGTCAGTTTGTTAAAATACCAGCTTTTTGTACCAGCTAATTGAAGTGTTGTTCGTAGTCTCCTGTTGTAGTTCGATCTCAAGGACAGCAGCAACAAGAAAAGAAACAATTTGACCTCCTCAGTGACCTTGGCTCAGATATCTTTGCTGCTGCTCCTCCTCAGTCAGCTGCTACAGCAAATTTTGCTAATTTTGCACACTTCAACAGTCATACAGGTAGGTGTTGGGACCAGTGTATCCCTTTTAAATGTATAAAATGTAGTTTTACTTTTGATGACTTTAGACTAAGCTTTGTGAGGTGCATGTAATCTCTGTGCCTTAATGTTGTATTGCTCAAGGTTAAAGTCTTTATAAAGAAAGGTTGAAGAGACAAAGAATGACAATTCTGCTTTTTGAAGTGGGAGTTGCTATAGCTGTTTTCTAGGATATGGATGATTAGACTGTTTCTGCCTACTGCTAAACTTCAAATTCTTTGGGGGAGAGAGCGAGAGGATGAGTAACAAAATGTCGGGAGAAGCTGATATTAGACCTTCAGTTTTCTTTCCGAAAATTACTAGGAAGAGCACTCATGGAAAGCAGGCAGATACAGAGACTTCAAAGGAGTTCAAATGCATTGATAATATCTGCCAATTTGTCAGAATAAAAACAAAGGCTTCCTCAGTTTAGTGACCTCCTCTTTTGTGTGTATGTCTGTTTGAAAACTGAGTACTACCCATGTGGACAGTATTCAGTAGTTTCAGGAAGAATAACCAAGCCTTGAGTATATGTACTGGCTGAGGAGGACTTGAATTCTTAGAGAATGACTTCAGTAAAATATATTGAGCCCTCGGGGTTTTTTTCAGCCAAAGATCTAGAGCCATAGAAGTCTGTCCTAAAGAAAAAGTTGGTTCTGTGGTCACTGAAGTTTGTTGTTGCTAACTTCCATTGTAATTGTGGGAAAGTACCTTTGCCTGCCTGGTCTGAAAGGGCTTTTCTTCTAGTTTTTCTGAGAAAAACTGTGATGCTGCTAAGCCACCAAGAGTAAGAGATATTTGTTGTAAATCAGTCCTGAAACTGAGACAAACTGAGAGAAAGTGTGATGGAGGGTACACCTGAGGAACTGAGCAAAATACCAAGGATTTATCAGAGTTAACTTCCAAAACCAAATGTTGTGGAATAACTGGTTGAATTCAGTAACACTGCAACAGCAGGTTTTATTCTGTGTATTCTGTAAAGTGCTTAAAATACATTTCATGTTAAGCATCTTTTTGGAGGTGTGTTTAACTGGGAGAACTTGTGCTGACTGGCCAGTGTTGTACAGTGTTACTGGATAGGCTGCAGATAGTTAATTCTTTCTAATATCTTCTTTCCAAACTTGTGGCTGAATGATTATTTATATACACTTACTTATGCTTTGTAGGTTTTCAGGTTATGAAAATTCCATTAAAGCAGTTTTTCAATACTATCTTCCAAATCTAGGTAAAATCTCTACTGGGTGATTTTTAAAAGGATAAAAAGCTATATGAATGCTGCAGAATAAACATAATCTTAGGAAGGAGTCTGTTAATTTCTGGTTGAAAGCCTGTTAATTTCTGGTGCTGAAAATCAAAATTTAGAGGAATATTTAGCTGTACAGTCTAGTTTTCTGTTTCAATAACTAACCATTGTGGTCTTTCCTGTGACTTCTTTCCATAAGTTGTAGAATCCAAAACAGTTTCAGGGCTAATAAATCAGTTTCCTGAAGACAGAAACATGATTCTGAGCGTGCAGTAGCTGAATGTGTATTGCAGACCTGTTACCTGAAGGTGTTTTCTGATTTGCCTTGGTAAAATGCTCCTAAGGCTTATTCTGTGTGCAATAACTACAGGGTAGTGTTAATGAAATAAATAACAGTGTTACAGATTCTTCCCTTTGGAACACAAGGAGGGTTGATCAGTCTGCCAGCTTTGGCAAAAAGGAGTTTGAAATGCTCGTTAAGGAGTTGTATAAACATGTAATTTTTGTTAGTAATTTCACACTGTAGCAGAGGGTGGAAGAACTTGCACTTAATCCAGCACTACTTTCTCAGAGTTTATAGTCTGGTGTTCTTGTTTTAGGCTTGGTTTTAGCTATACCTACAGGGGATGGACTTTTCTTTTTCCCTTTCTGTACATTATGGTTAACTAAAAAAATCACTGAAGAGCACCAGCAAGCTTAAGATCTTTCAGTATAAGTTACTGTTTCTGTTATTAAAGCAGAATTGAGTGCAGCAGCTGATAGGAAAATATGAACAAACTGGTGCTGTAATCTGTAAAGCATAGGTGTAAATCTTGAAAATTATGCAGGAACTGCATATGTTCTTGTTCCTGAAGTTTTTTAATGTACTGATCTGGCTCAGGGCATTGTTGCTTCCTGAAGGGCAAACATGTTGACCTTACATTTACTTTGTAAGTAAATTTTACAAATTTACTTTTTTTTGTAAAAAATATTTTATAAATACTTTGTATTTAATTTACAAAGTTCCCCAATTTCTGCAAAATGACGAGATTTTGAAGATGGTACAGAACTGTTTGTACTTTACAGACTGGTAATAGGAACAAGGATCAAATTCTGTAGATTTTCTATAAACTGATGGAATAGAAGACTTGCATAAAAAATTTCAGAAAGGTGTAGTGACAAAGCACAACTGCCACATGTAACATGGGAGAAGAGGCTTTATCTAGAAGAAACAAAATAGTACAACATAGTTATTTTCTAGAGAATTATTTTCAATTCTGGATATATGTGGACTTTATTTTAGTTTTTGTTTTGCAGTGTTTCATGCCATTGTTGCACACCAGGTAGTGCAAACCTCACAGGAGACACTGCAAAGATTGTAGGGGCAGCTGGCATTGCCATGACTGGTGCTGTCATACTTGAGCTGGCTTTAGTAGTACCTTGTTGATTTGCAGTCTCAGCAGTTGTAAATCCACACCAGTCTGCAGTCCACTGCAGTTCCTTAACTAACTTAGAAAGAACTGCTCTTAGGTTTTTGCATGGAAAACTGAATTTTGGAATTGCCAGGGTACACATTGTCTAGGAGTCTTACCTGATCTTTACCTTTGTGCCACATTTATATGGGTTTAAACTTTTTACTGCATAAAATAAAGCCAGATTAACATCTGAATACACTGCTGAAGTCTTTACAGCTCTGTTTGCACATCGGCTCATTTGCAAATCATACTTTGTGTCAACTGATGATAAAATTAAGTATTGTGTAATATACTCCAGGTTTTAATCTAGACCTAAAAGATACTTCATTTAAGGTTCATGACATAGTATTCTGTTTGTGTGAGTGGTTAAAAGGAATACTTTTGCCATAATTCTGAGTGATGTTTATGTGCTTAATTCTATTTGGTCAGCTAAACATCAGTCTCAGTATCTATCCAATTAATTGATCAGGATGAAAGCACCACTTTCATTTTAAAGCAAGTTGCAATTGAATTCTTAATTCCTCTTAAAAAACTACTGGTTTGAAAACCAAACAACTCAAACTGTGGAATTAGGAGTTGGAGTTGGCAAAATGCTGTTTGAACCAATACAGATAATATAATAATAGAAGTAATTTTTCATCTGTTTGTGCCAGCTTTTTCTCTTTGCACACTTCAAAGTGAAAATAACTTTCCCAGGATCTTTCTCTTTCGTGCTTCTTTTCTCCTTGTCAACTCACATGCAGTGGTGGTTTGACCTTGCCTGCCTGTTCACTCCACCCCTGCAGGACTGGGGGGGATAAAATATGAAAAAGCCAAGGAGTCAAGAGAGAGTTACTGTCATGGGCAAAACAGACTTGACTTGGGGAAGAGTAACTTGGGTTATTGACAATTAATAATGGAGTAGGATAGTAAAAAATAACAAAACCAAAACCACCTTCAGCTGTTGTTTTCAGGCTTAATTCCACTCCTGACTGTTTTAGCTCCTCCTTCTCGGGGAGATGGGGAATGGGGGTTGCAGTTAGTTCATAATATTTTATCTCTGTCACTGCTACTTCTTCCTACTGTTCCTCTGCTCCATTTGGGGTCCCTCTCCTGCAGTGGGATATGGTCTGTGTCAAACCTCTTTCAGTGTGAGCCTTTTCCATGGGTTTCAGTTGTTCAAGGACTGTTCCAGCATAGGTCCTTTCCATGGGATACAGTCCTTCAGGCAGGGTCACAGCCCTTGCCAGGAGCCTGCTCTAGCAGGGGCTTTTCAGAGGCTCCAGCTCCCTCCAGTGCTCCCCGTGTGCTCTGGTATGGGGTTCTCTGCAGGCTGCATGTGCATGTTACACTGTGTTCCTCCACAGGCTGCAGAGGTGACAGCGCTTTTCACCATGCTCTTCTCCATGGGCCACAGGAGAACCTTCTCTGATGCCTTGAGCATGTCCTTCTTTCCCTCTTAGCTGACCTTGGTGTCTGCAGAGTTTTCTGATGCACTTTGCTCACTCCTGTCTCTCTCAAAGCTGCTGCACAGTAGTTTTTAACCTTCCTTAGACACGTCACCACAGAGGTGCCTCCGGCATTGCTGGGGGGCTCAGTTTTCTGCAGCAGCAGCAGGGCAGTTTTGGAGCCAGGTGAAGCTCAGAAATGGGGGCAGCTTCTGGTCCCTTCTTGGGGACCACCTCTGCCACTCCCTGCTACGAAAACCATGTCCTGTAAACCTAATGCGTCTGCACACTTCCAATAAAAAGTGATATCAAGTCCAGTTAAACCTCGCCCTCTTTCCCAAAGTCCCCTGTGAAGGGAAATGCTTGTGCTCTATATATATAAGCAGCATTGTGGAATGCAGTAGTTTTTATTAGAAGGTCCTTTTAGTTTATAAATCTGCAGTACAGATTCTTTTTTAACAGAAATTAAGTGAAATAATGCAATTTTTTATCAGCACTATCTGACTACTAAGTGATGCTACTTAAGCAGTAATTTATTCTTTTGGTATATGCTTAATCCGAAAAATCCCTCCAGAATAAATAAATTCTGATCTAAAAATATAGTGTATTGACATCTGTTACTGCAGAAGGTGTTTTGTGGGCTTCCTTTAGATAGTAACTGAAGTTACCTATATAAAGAGGTTTGGTTTGCATTTGATGAAAAACATTTTTTTTCCCTTCTTGCTATAGTAGAGTTCAGGGTTTCTGTGGAGCTGATCAGTTAGGCATGCAATTCCTGTTGAATCTATAGATGCTTAAATATCCAACTATTTGAAATCAGATTAGTGTTAACTTTTATTTTCTCCTATAGTATGGCACGAAAGGAAGGTGAAAACTGAAATTGTGTTTGAAATTTCCTTGGATTTTATTATGTGGATACACTCTATGAATGCTATTTTCTTGACATTGGTATTGATTTTCCATATTTCTGTACTCTGATTTAGTTTTTTTTAAAGACTGAATTTTCCAGTTAGATCAATTTATAAACCTAGGCAAAACCATTCAAGTGGTGCCAAACTTAATTCAGCTAAGGAAGAAGCATTCTGTATATGAAGAATTTGAATTGTCGGTAGTTATAAGAACAGCTTCTAATTTTTGTTTGTTTAGCCCACAGATTCTAGTTTTGGAAACTAGCATTTAGAATGATACCTGTTAGGGGTCCACAGGTATATATATTTGGTATTCTGTACCTTATGACTGAGCAGCACCTCTGCAAAACACTCTAGGGTTAAGCTGAAGTGGACTTCGTCAGGTCACGCAGTTGTGAGTAGCAGGATGTGTGAGGAGGACACAAGTAGCATTAACTGGTACAGCTCTGCAAAGGTGATTTGGGAAAGTCTGTTCAAACACAACTTTGAATTGTAGAATAAGATGTATAATTTTTTTCATGTAAAAAGCAAGTGCATGGTAGGACATAACCCTTGGAGACTGTCATGACCATGAGTTCAGTTAATACATCTGTTTTTGTGTTGATTTCCCATATCCATTAACATGTTTTGTTCCTTTGCGATTTACAGCGCAGAACTCTGCAAATGCAGGTTTTGCAAACTTTGATGCATTTGGACAGTCTAGTGGCTCGAGTAATTTTGGAGGTTTCCCCACAGCAAGTCAGTCTCCTTTTCAGCCCCAAAATACAGGTAGAACTCCTAGCACTTTTGATTGATACTTAATTGAAATAATCCTTACCTTTATGTTAGAAGGTATTGAAGTTGAGTTTTTCTTGCATCTGCCTGCTGTAATGCAATCAAGCCATCTGAAGCTCTGGGGAAACTCAAAATGAATTCCTTCTGTTTGGTGTTGATTTTTTTTTTTTTCCCTAATGCTACTCATAAGTCTGTTTTATGGCACTATGTGTTTGTTAGCTCTACACCTGAAATAACTATGAAAAGAGTGAACCATACTGCTTTTGATGAATATTGAATTGACTCTTTATCTTCTGTTTCAGTAGACCCAAAAGCACATCACAATACCAAAAAAAGTGTGTCTCTGCGTATGCAAAGCATATGCACACACTTCAGTATCTTTGACTTCATGTGTAGAGCCTATTGCTAAGATTTATTTTGCTTTCCTTTAATTTGATCATGCTTTAGGACTTCTGCTTGAGCTTACACTTGCTGTTTGTCTAGATCTTTGGCTGACTGACTTTCTTTTCCTTTTTTTTTTTTCTTTTGAGTGTGGTGTTGTTTTAAACTTTTTTTTCAAATTTTCTTTCTCCCTTCTTATGTTAACTTTAACCCACACACAATTTCTGGCTGTCCAGCGTTCAGAACGCTTTCATCTAGCTGCAGTTTTGGTGAATTTACTTCAGCTTTTCCTCTCCAGGCTGTACACAGTAAGTTCCACGCAGTGGAAAACTCAGCTTCCTTCATTGTATGCCATTGTAGTATAGCACTTCCATTCCTACTGTTGCATATGTTGTAACTTGTTGATTATGCTGTTAGAAAGTCATGTGTTCTGTAGTATGAATGCAATCATCAACCGTTATAAAACATGACACACTTAATGAAACAGCTCACATAAATTTAAGTATGTGACCTGCCTAGATTAAATTATCTGGACACGGAAGAGATGGAAGCTCATGGTTTCATACTTGATCTCAAGTTCGGTTGTGTGGACCCATATCAGATTTCTAAAATTGGTTTATGTATCTCTGATGTCAGTGGAGACTTGGTATTAAAGAGCTTTGTGTGTCTTCCCCGTCCCCTCTTTCCTGATTGGATGTGGTCTAAAACTCGAGAACAGAGAAACAAACTATCTAAACCTTGGCATGAATCCATACTACTCTGACTTCTAGACACTGTTTTTTTGCTTAGGATGATGACTGACATTTGAAATGGTTAGCATCAAACCATTAAGTAAATGCAAATGATAGCTATTCCTTAGCCACATATGGCAGGAAAACGAAGCTTCTGGATTTTGAATATTAAACATTGAGGCAAATACTTGCTTTTCTAGTAAAATATTGTTGAAATTACTTAGCTAAGAAACAGCATATAGTCTTCAAGATCAAATTATTTAAGCTGTTGAAGTTTGGGTGTTTTGTCCCTGACCTGCAGACCAAAAAAAAAATTAGAAAATATTGTTTTCTGATGACCCAGTGAACTTTGAAGGAAATGGGAGAGTCTTCAGTGTGTGGGATGGGGTGGGGAAACATGATGCCTCACAAAACTACAAAGGGAGGGTTAATGTGCCATCAGTTACAGGTGGAGAAACTTTCTCTAATTTTGGAGTATTGATCATGTTTAACTTAATTTGTTACAGGTGGAAGTGCTGGATCAGTGAATGCTAACTTTGCTCACTTTGATAACTTCCCCAAATCCTCCAGTGCCGATTTTGGAGCCTTCAGTGCTTCTCAGAGCAACGCCACAGCAACTGCAGCTGGTAAAGCTGCAGTGAATAAGCTGAACCTCCAGTCAGCTGACAAATACGCAGCTCTTGCTAATTTAGATAATATCTTCAGTGCAGGGCAAGGTATTAAACTTCATTCTTTCACATGCTTATTCTATATGTGTATACTTACCATGAGGATGGCTGTGCTTGTCAAAATAGTAACTGTATTTCACAATGCGCTTTCTCTAAGTGATCAGTAGAACTTCATGTCAGTGTACCCTTAAAGTGTAAGATGTAAGTTTTAAGATTGACGTCTTTCCAAGAGGATTTTATCATGACTGCTTTTTAGAAATCTACTTCCCATCAAGATGAAGAATTCTGAATTGAAATATCTAAATAGTTGTTACTGCAATAATGAAAACAAAAACCCCCCTATAAATATATATTTGTACTAAACCTATAGTGAAGGCTTTTGAATGGAGAGCTGCAGTTGTTGCAGAGAGCTGCCAGAGGAGCTTTCCTGCCTCTCTGCCACAAAAAGATTGGGCTTTAGGTTTTTATAAAATAATAGCAGTGATACTTGGATCTGGTTGATTTTTAAGTTAAGGAGAAGAAGCTAGTTATTCTACTACTCAAATGTAGTTCTCAAGTGATAGAATTTGTACTGTAGAGCTTTGTTCTGAAGTGGATTATTTGAGGATAGGTGTTTGGTTAAATTTTCCAGTTCAGGATGATGGATTATTTTTCCAGGGAAACCAGAGGCCCTTTGGAGCTGCAGAATATCTATAGAAGCATGACATTTTGCTAACAGCTGCTAGAGGCTTGTTAAACACTTTTTCCTGTGTGCCCTAGTGCACATTTAATTTTAAAGTCAGAAAGTGTCCGTAGAGTTTGATTTAGTTCTGTTAGCAGGACAGAAAGTGAAACCATCTTCATTCCTTTGAATCTGGTTTGTTTCTCTCTAGGTGGGAGTGAGCAAGGAAGTGGCTTCAGCACAGTGGTGTCGGCATCAGCAGGTCCCGCATTGCCAGCCCCAAATCAGTCAAGTGCATCTTCAGACAAGTACGCGGCTCTGGCAGAGCTGGACAGTGTGTTCAGCTCCACAGCCACCTCCAGTAACGCCTACACTTCCACCAGTAATGTCAGCAGGTACTCAGGGGGAAGCTGCTCCATTTCTGCCCTGGCTTCAGCAATGTGCAGAAAAGCACTTTGAAGTCGTTTCACAAATCTGTTCATTTCCTATCTGAGTAGGGAAATGTTGAATGAGTTTAGATGTACTACTGGAACTGAAGCCTTTGTTTTAAATACTTGCAGTACTGTTTGGTAGGCTATTATAAGACAAAATTGAGAATACTGTCAGCATTGTTCTTTGCACTTTTCTAGTCATTACATGCTAAACCAGTTAGATGGTAGCACTTCCCTGTACAGAATATTTCCATACTCAAAATCATAGCATCATTGCTGGAAAAAAAAAAAATCAGATATTTTAATGTAAATGGCACCACCCACTTCCCTTTTAGATCATTGAAATAAGAAATACCAAACCCCTGTTAGCTGTTTGGTATTGCAAATGCTTCTGCTTTGCAACCTTTATGCTCAATATTCGTTCTCTTGCTGTTGATGGAGATCAGTTTTCATTGCTCAGCAGTGATGAGAGTCTTTGGCCCTGACATCAGGGCCTCAGTTCTTGGCCCCTCAGTTCCAGTGAGGTGTATTGCAGTCTGCAAACTGCACAGAAACATTCATCCCCTTTCTTCTACAGCAATAATTATAAATGGTATTTAATTGTTAAACAAGCAATTCTGACTTCACTGAAGGAATTGTATAAATTTTTTTCAGCAATGCTTTTGGAACAGTACCTGTGGCTGCTACTGCACAGACACAGCCTGCATCTTCGAGTGTGCCTGCTCCATTTGGAGGTATTTAAGTGTTACTGACATCCTTTGTGGACTGTAAGCAGCCAACCTGCTAATTTTTAGTTGACAGTGCTATACTTTGGCACTACTAATACTGAAGGTACTAGAGGATGCCAAAAAAGTACTACTGTTAAAACGCTTAGTTTAAAATGCATTTAATTGTAAATGCCTAATATTTCATATAATTTTAGATATTTATTTATCTTTGTATAAAAGCTGTATAAACTTAATGTGAGTCAGATTGGCTGATGATAAAAGACTTATTTAATAAAATGTTTTTAATCTTTCAGCAACACCTTCCACAAACCCCTTTGTAGCTGCCCCTGTTGCCCCAGTGGCACCTTCAACAAATCCATTCCAGACCAATAGCCGAGGAGCAACAGGTTAGGAAAAAACCTATTAGGTGTTTGAGAACCTATCTTTCAAGAATTGCAGTGATTACTTTTTTTGCCTTTAACTGTGTAAATTGTTTCTTAATTATTTTCTGTATTTCTGTCTCTAGTCTATTTGACGTGTTGTGTGTGTGTTTGGTGTCAAGGCCGAATTCTGGGATTTCAGATGGTGGCCATGAGAAGTGTCAAAGTGATGTGTTTGAGCTCTGCCTGTTTGTAATTTGTATATTACCAGTTGGGTACCTTCCAAGACTATAACCTTGGCTTTGAAGCATGCTTTATAGCTGGTTGCCCTGAAATCAGGGATCTTAAAAGCCCTGCAACCAGCATGGTAAACTTCTTTTAAAAATTAATTTCTTTATTTCAAAGTGCTGAAAGCTCTCAAAACCAAAGAGCTGGAGCTGGAACCAGGAAAGACAAGGCTCTTGGGCTGTTAACTCTTCACTGGTCCACTTACTCAGTACATTGGTGTTCTCTTTTGTAAAGTGTATGTTTAATCTTTACACTCATTTATTATATTAATTTTCTTGGAGAGGATTTTGTAGAATCTTAATTCCATAGGCAAAACTAAATAACTTTTTCAAAAAGCAAACTTCTACTGACTACTTTAAAACATTGAACTTGAATTTAGATGGCTGCCAGGTTATTTTACTTTTCTTCTCCAGAGTCGCTGCTAAATTTTGACTCTTTTATATATCAGCTGGACTTCCAGGGATTTAAATCTGCTGATGTGTGCATTTTGACATTGAGTTGTGGTTTACTTGATGATTTAGGTAGGCTGAATTAAACTGATCAGGCTGATTTAAAACTGAATTGATAAATTCATGTCCTCTGCTAAAATTAATTCTGTTTTCAGTCCCTTTTGAGATATTATGGGGCTAAACTTGTTCAGATGTTTAATGCCCAAAATATCTTTCCCCTTACTTTAATCTCATTCCTAACTGTGCTATTTTGGATTATCATTAAGAATTTGTAGCCTCTTTGGATAAATTTCTTTGAAAATGGCAACTCTGTCCTTCCATCTTCTAAACTTCTGTCCTTGGCTTGCTGAGGTTCCTTTGGCAGCTGTCCTGATGTTATGAACTAGGTGACAAAGATAATGGCTATAAGGAGGTGTAGCTTGTCCTTTTATGTTTTCTTGCTGCATGAACTTTGCTATTTATTACATGGGAGATCTGTTTTGTAGTGTTTATTCCTAATGGTTTTTTTAGCTTAATCTATTGCTGGTACGGCTTAATTGTTTGGTACATGTATTTATCTATATATTTATAACTAAGAAATGACTGTTCAAGAGTGTATAAATGATTTGACATTGTCTGGTCTCTTTGTGGCTTCCATAAGGCCTCTCGGGAGCAATGCACTCTCACATATTTCCTCAGGCTCATTTTGGTAGGTGGCCACATTTGGTATCAAATTTCTTGTGGCTAATTGTTCTTGCTTGTAAAAGCTTATTGATAGCTATCTGGTTCTCTGCACTAAGAATTTTAGAACACTTTGTTTTTTAAAAGGGAGTGGGTGTGGGTATTTGGCAACTGGGCGAAGGGAGAGAGGAGCATACATGAGACAACCTGTTGAGAAACCAAAACAAAACCATTATTGATCTCCTCCATGGTCACGATATAATGCTAAAGTGTGACTCTTGAAGTTTCTACCAACAACAGTTTGATGCCTTTTGGGATATCCCAAGTCACTGCTCCTTTTGTTGTGCTTTTGTTTGCCGTTTTTAGCAAGTTTGCCTGTTGAGTAGCTCCTCTGCTCACTGTAACTTGAGAACAGTGTTAGTACATCAGTTTTGTGTGCACTTTGTCAACAGTTTATGTATGTAAAATGTCTTACCCTGAATACTTTTGGGGTACCATTTTCAGCTGATAATTAAGCTATTATTTTATTTTTTATACTCTTGAGCTTGGATAAAATCTAACTTGTAGCATTTCAAAAGAGAAGTCCTGTCTAACTAGCATAGAATACCTAGTGTCTGTGTTTGTACCAAAAATCCTTCTATACCACTTCTGCTTTCAAGAATAACTCCCAAAAGACTGAATAATGGTTTTGTGATTACACTTCTGCACCTAATGTGCTCCTGTTTATTTGCTGAAGGCACGTGGAAATACCTATGAGCTGTCTGTTATTTACTTGAAATGTTCAGCAGAGAATCAGATGAAAAGTTTTGGGGTTTTCTGTTGTTTTAAGTCCTACCTCAACAGTAAGAGGGTTTGCAATAGGAACATTGTATGCAAATAATGTGCATGGTGAGAATTTCCTTTGAAGTGCCATTAAGGATGAGATGAAGAAAGAGGATGCATGTACCCCTTTGATTTGTTTTTTTTATTGATTTGTAACCTACTGTAGTGCAACTTGAAGTAGGAAGATCCTTTCATGGTTTCCTCAGAAGGGGAAAAAGAGGGGCTTAGGCTGCCTGAATGTGGTTGATTCTGGTGTGCACAGACTTCTACCAGAAAAACTCTGGGGGAAGTATATGATAACATAGAGAACAAAAAATGCTGTTCAGAAAGTATATCTGAATGTGCTGGATCTAGTAAATTTTACATGACTCCATTAATTTTTAAAATGTAAAAGTAAATTATGCACCTAGTTGGTGGTGATCCAAGCGAGCAAATCAGTTCAGTGGCTGTAGAGGTTGAACCGAACGTTGGTTAGGAGACTTTCAACATGGCATTATAGTAATTTGTTTCATGAAAAAAGTAGTTTCTTACAAATAATTGAATGTTATTTCTTGCCTATCAGCAGCAACATTTGGTACTGCATCCATGAGCATGCCTGCAGGATTTGGAACTCCTGCTTCCTACAGTCTTCCTACTAGTTATAGTGGCAACTTCCAGCAGCCCACGTTCCCAACCCAGGCAGCTTTCCCTCAACAGACTGCTTTTGCTCAGCAGCCAAATGGTAGGTCTGCATGTTTTAGGTAATCTTGTCTAAATCAGAAACATAGAGAAGATGATCTGTCTATAAGTTGGCAATAATGGGTGCATATTTATTTCTTCATGAACTTGGTAATAATGTTGATGGGGGTTCCCACACTGTTTTGGCTCTGTAGTTGAGCTTTCTAACGTGGCTGTGTGCACTTGTGCAATGACAAAAATGAAATTTCACTAAATTTTACTAAAACTGTAAGTATTCCCAGGCTTAAAGGGTTTTTAGGTAAGAAGGGCTGTTTTGAAGTGTCTGCAACACATTATAACTTTATCTAACTTCATAGAACACAGGCAAGAGAAAAAAGTATTTTCTCCCTAAATTGTTCTGGAAAGTATTTTCTCCCTAAATTTATATGATACAACAACATTGAAAAAAGTACATATGCAGAAATTGGAAATGGGTTAGTTACAAACAGTTGAAAAAAACCAAAGCTCAGTCACCATTTTTTAGGCTTACATTTGTGATAATGTTTAAGTAGGATCAGTCCTGCTGATTCTGCAGTTCAAGCTTCCACTTATATTTTGGTGAGAGCTGCACCAAAGAACTCTTTGAAGATTGTTTACTAATAATTTAATATTAGTTAATATTTTTCACTTATCTTTCCAAGGAGCAGGTTTTGCTGCATTTGGGCAAGCAAAGCCTGTAGTAACTCCTTTTGGACAAGTTGCAGCTGTTGGAGTATCTAGTAACCCTTTTATGGTAAGTGAGTTGTTGCCTGATGTTAATAAATTCTGTATGTCCAAAGAAGCATGATCTGTAACACTTAATTTAGAGATACACAAAGATATTGGGGTTTTCTTCCTTCAAGGAAAGGAAAGCAGCATGTGACTCTGCTAAGTACAATTCAGTGTTATGGTGACATGGCATCTGTTTAAATCAAAACAGAGGTACTTGGATACTATGTTCTTACAGTAGTGTAATTTCAGAGAAGCACTGAAAAACAGACTGTGATATAAAAAAGAAATATTTCCCTGTAGGTTACTTTCTTTTTTTTTATATATTCTGCATTTATGATTTGCAATATGGAAAAAAAAGTCTTAGTTAATTGCCTTATTTTTGTTCTGTCCTTTTCCCCCAGGCTGGTGCACCAACAGGACAATTTCCAACAGGAAGCTCATCAACCAATCCTTTCTTATAGCCTTATAGACACTTTACCCAAAAGAACTCTTATGTGGTCACATAACATCTCTGCGCCTCTTGCACTGTTGTCTTGTTTCACTGATATTAGCTTTAAACACAAAAGAAGTCTTTAAGAAGTAAAAATAAAAGCCTGCATTGTGTACCTTGAAAAAATTTTAAAAAGGAAAAAAAAAACCCAACACACACACAAAAAAAAAAAGAGAAAACCAACCCCCCACCAGGTAATAACGTGCAAAACAGAGGGCTGTGGTAACATCCTTGAACCTGTGAAGTGGCAGGTAAAAAGTAGCGGTATCATGTATATTAAAATTGGCTAATAAGTTATTGCAGATACCACATTCATTATGCTGCAGTACTGTACATATTTTTCTTAGAAAATAGCTATTTGTGCATATCAGTATTTGTAACTTTAACACATTGTTATGTGAAAAATGTTACTGGGGAATAGATCAGCCACTTTAAGGTGCTGTTGTATCTCTTGGAATGAATGAGCTGCATCATTTTAACCGTTGGTATCGGAAGTCATGAAGTTAAATTGAAGGTTTGTTCATTTCTCAAAACGTTTTCCTTTCCTAAGAGCTCTTCTATTTATACATGCCTAAATCTCTAATGTTAGAGGGATACCTGTCTGCATAATAAAGCTGATCATGTTTTGCTACAGTTTGCAGGTGAAAAAATAAATATTAGAAAAAACAATTGTGTAGCATTATTTCTGTGCAGTAACATTTATTGGATGAAGATGTGCATCCTGCAAGTCTTGTACACAGATGAGGTACCCAGAGCACGAGTTAAGCTTAAAATTTTCACATGCCTCACTTGGAAATGTTTCCTTGTATCCTGTGACAAAGCTTGCTGTTCCAGCTCAAGGGAAGTGACCTATCAAACAGGAGAGTGTTAGATGAGCTTGGCTTATTTGGATAGAGTATCTGTAGGGAAGGACAGTGGAAGCAATGCAGAGGGTAGTCACTCAAGAAAGGGCTTGATGCAGAAGACACCTGATTATGAGTAACTAGTTGTGATGAGAACAGAATGTGTGACAGCAGGCCAAGGTACCACAGATGTAATAGCACTTTTTGTTAAAAACTGATATATATTAGTCAGAGCTCCTCTGGAATATTAAATTTGTCATTTTTAAATTTATGGGAATGTTTCCTGCCTTACTAGAATGGAATTTTTGTGCGGGGGGGAGAAATGTCTTGCTTGTCTAGTCTGTAACAGTTAATAAGGTACAAGAAAAATGTAATTGTATCAGAATAATTAGTGATGGTGTTTGAAACACAGAAATAATTTGGCTAAACTTCAAGTGTAATACTGGAAGTAAGCAAATAATATAAATATATCACGAATACATAAACTGCAAGCTTAAAGGTTTTGGACCAGCTGGAGAAAAAATTCTACAGCTTTCAGGATAAGAGGAATAAATAAGGTGAGTTTTGGGGTTTTTTGGTTTGGTTTAGTTTGTTTTTTTGTTGGTTTGGTTTGGGTTTTTTTGTGTGTGTGCGGGGGGTTTTTTGTTGGTTTTGGTTTGGGGGTGTGTGTTTTTTTTTTTTTTGTGTTTGTTTTTTTGTTTTTTGAAAAAGGGTATGTTAAGCCCATTTGAGATAACCATGACAATTCTTGAAGGTACAACACTTCGCTTGTAATTGATTGCCTGAATGTTAGATGTGTTTATTTCTAGGACATCTGAAAGGCTTGACCTCTGCTTGTAAAATCATTTAAGGTAATGCTTTTGACTTCTGTTGCCTGCCTATGTGGGCAGGAGTTTCTTTTTCCTGGTTTTTTTTTTTTTTTTTTTTTTTAAACTTTGGAGATCCCAGGCATGGGATAGGCAGCTTATACATCAAGCTGCCTATAGTAGCTTTCCTTACCTTAATGTCTGGATTTGTCCTGTTGTTATATTTACACTTAAAATAGTCTTGAGGTCTTTTTTTTCTTTCTGATGAAGGCTGCTGGACAGAGTATGGTGTACAGTTTAATTCCCAAGATTCTCTAGGAAATGCACTAAACAAATCCCCAGCAGTTGAGGGTTTCCAGGGTGTTAGTGATGTCCTTGCTCTCAGCACTGTGTTTTATCACAGTGTAAATAGTTCTTCCCTATTGTCAACCGTAGCTGTTTTGGGATAGTAACAGGGAAGTGCAGTAGAGTGGGAAACTGCAAGGGTTCACCAGGGCTTGTGGTACACTTAACTATGCCCAGTGCAGGGAACTGGATCAAATCAGTGTTGTGAAAGGGGAACAATCCTGTGCCCACTTCAGCTCTGTTGGTATAAATGATGCTTTGGGCAAGGGCTAATGAGATCAGCATCTGTTGAAATTGTCCTGATCCAAATGAAGCTGATTTTTGCTGATACTGAAATTGATTTAAGTGTGCAAGGCATGTAGTTCTAGAATGTGCTGCAGAAGTAGCAGAATACCTTAATTTTCATAACTAGATTAAACGCAGATAAAAGGTTGGCAACCTCTGCTATATACAACCACATCTGTTTAGTGTGTGTTCACTAATTTTAAGTTTTCCAAAGGCCAGACAAGCAGCTGAAGATCTTGTGTTGTTTTGAGTGTTCTGTATGTTGAGCAGAAACTGACCCTGTAGCTGTTTTGTTGGTTAGGTTTTAAAAATAGCTATATTTACTAAATTAAGTCTTCACCTATGATTATAAATTTATCTTTGAAGTCTCTTCAGTTTTTCACACAGTTGCTCATGCATAGTTGCCAAAAAGCTGTATTTTCATGCTTTAGCATCAAAGGACTTCACTTGATAATTTAAGCCCTTTTATACAGAAACTAATATGGAGACCTCCTAGATTATTACTTCAGTCCTAAAATGTCAGCTGTTATGTGTGTAAGAAGATCCTACAGTTGTAGGAGTGAGTACATCTTGTTCTGTGAGGCAGATGTGATGTCCAGATACTGCTGGTGAAAGGTATTTAATGGCTGCTAACATCCAAATACCATGATGAAACAAGTGCTGAGGCAAAAAATCAAATTGAAAAGCACCAAATTTAGTTGGAATTCCTGAAAGAAAGCTATATGATGGTAGTGTTCTGCCCTCTTGATGGGAAAACTTACTGGGACATGAAAATGAGCTCAAATAGCTTTTCAAAACTGTTGTGAAAGGAATTGATGATTTTTACGTGTTTTGTGAGATGTAGTGGGTTGGTTAATTCTGAGTCTTGACGAATCTTAAGTTGTGGTAAAGGAATGCAATGGAATTTACTGCTGTCTGATACAGTTGACTAGAAAGTGGACAGTTGGAAGAACACTCCCTAATTAGCTTTAGTTATATTTAAACTTTAAGTCATGTTATTTAAGACTGCCTTGTATAGCAGCTGAAGTGTCTCCCCATGGTTTAAAAATAAGTTAGTTTAGGAGGCTCTTTGCTTCCAAAGATAAGTGTGTGTGTGTGTGGGTCATGGCAGTTGTTGGATATAATTATTGCCTATGCTTATCAAGGCAGACACTCAAAGGGAAGGTCAGGGTGTTGTGTTCATGGCCCTTCAACAAACTCACAGTAAAGCTGCCAGTGCCTCAGTAGCAGTTGATCTATATATAATGACGTGTTTTTCCTTACAGTCCCGTGACTTCACATTTCTAAGGAGTGCATTGTCTGTGTGGAATCTGAAATGCCTGCATTTGACCATTGGGAAAGTGACAGTATTGCTATACTAAATCACATAGTAGTAATCCAACATTTGAGTAATATCTTTTGGGGAAAAGAATTGTTTATGGCTATTTGGTAACTTGTTTTAAAAAATCTTATGTCACAACTTGCAGTTGAAAAAATGTTGAGTTTGCTCTGTGGCAAGCTTTCCAGCAGATAACCTTGCTGCCAGGGGCAACTGCTGCTTTATATTCCTTAGGAATGTCCGAAGGTCTTGTGTTAGTGACTGAATTGCCTTTAATTGAAATACTCAGAAGTGAAATTTCAGAGGTTGTGTTCTGTAAGTTCTTGTGCTGTGAAGTTCAGGCACCTGCTTGTATGTGTTGTGCTTGCTGAGCATTAATGGAAGTTCAGGTGTTGATCAGTAACTTTGAGTTCAACTACCGATGAAGAAAACAGGCAGAGTGCATTCCTGCTGACAAAGCTCTCTGTGCTGTAGGCTCCCTAACAGCCTGCTTCAGCCTGCACCAGTTTTTCTTGATGGAACATTTTATGTCTCCTAATTTGTTGTTCACATGATGGAGCCTTCTGCACTGTTGCTTGTAACCATTCTTCTTGTCTCTCTTGTTAATGACCAGTGCTTTCACCAGCCACACTGGTATTGCTGCATTTGATGGAGATAATGGTGTACGTGCTTCTGATGAGGAAAATTCCAGCTATGACTGCAAAGTAGCTGCCATAAATGAGAAACTGGGAAATAGAGGTGGGGAAGAAGGAGGAGAAAGAGTCAAAAACTGCTTTTGCTGTTAGATAAGGGGTGTCCCTCCACTGCTGCCCTCCCTTCCCTGTCACCCATGCCCAAAATGACCCCATTTGAAAGTACTTGATCTCCTGACTAGTTGATTACATACTGTAGGAAGTTTAAGGTTTTAAAAGGGGGAGAGAATATTCTGTAATGTGCCTCCCTTCCTTTACTCCCTCTACCTCAGTAAAGGAGGATTCGGTCCTGCACTTGTGTCTCTTCTCTGAAAAGATGAAAGGTAGAGACTTGGACCTTATTGGGGATGTAAGTATCAACTTTAAGTTTAGAAACTTAATGGGGAATTAAGTTAATTTTCAGAATTACAGTAAATTTTATTAACACACTGGAACTGTGTTACTTAGAATTACCCTAGTAATAGACCCACCAATTGCCTTTTGTTTCCTGCTTCTAGTTAGGGTATTTTGACAATAAACTTGTGCATTACAGTAACTGTCCTAAGCTTGCACATTACGTGGTATCTTCCCAAAGGCCAGTCTTGGAGCAGAACCCACTTTCTGACAAGAGCAGGGGGACTGAGAGCAGCCATGTGGCTTACCTGAGTGCTGATATCCAGTCCCAGACCTCTTGAATCTACTACAACAACGGTTAAAATCGTCTGAATCACCAGTGCAACAAAGTTGTTGAAGCCAAACATCAAAGCATAGCGCTCCATGCTCAGGTTGACAGCAATCTGAAACCTGCCAATGAATGCACAGGTTGGCCAAAGTATGGAGAGCAAGGACACTTGCACTTTAATGTGTACAGTGGACTCTTCAAAGGACAGTCACTTCAGTCTTGGCTGTGAAGCTTTAACAGCTTCAGTTTGGCAGAAATTCCTTGGTTTTTTTGGCTTTGTGACTTTTGTGCATCCTACACGCCCTTTTACTTGAGTGAATATTTATTGGATCATGTAGAGAACACTTGTCCATAGATCACTGAACAGCCAAATGCAGAAGCTACCTTGTTCTGATGGTGAGTGTATTATTGTAATGGTTAGGTCAGAGAATGGTAAGCATAGTTTTATACAGGCTAGAGATATATATGCTGCTGTCATAACCTACTGAAAATTACATCTGGGGAAAAATTTTGATAAATTAGTAAATAAAGTAAAATTTTGATAAATTTAAAAATTTGACATGGATTTAAATCAGTTTAATTAGAACAGTCGTGTACTGTACTTACGTAGCTATTGTTATAAGGAGCATATAGCAAGCCTTAAATGCAAGGTAACCAGCATAACATGCCCAGATGTTCCCAGTGAAGTACATGAGAAACAGAGAACCAGCATCCATTGCAGAGAAAATTCCCAAAGCCAATTCTCCAGAGAGATCCCAGTTTACTTTGACGTATCCAACTGCCATGGACGTTATTGAACCTAAAAATGGAAAAGGACTAATTTAAACTCTGAAAAATTATCCTTGAGAGTCATTGTATAACTGTAGCTGGATCATGCCAGGAGCTCTTCAGTCTGTACAGTCACAGTGGGCTGTGATAGTGGCGGGGTTTATATTTCCTATTAGTGGTGTGGGAGTCTTCTGTTTGTTTGGGTGTTTTCCTCCTTACTTACACACCCTGCACTGACTGAAGAGCTCTGGGAAAGTGCCTCATGCCCAAGGCTGGAGGCAGTAGCATACAATCTATTGTTGTTTCTTGCACTTTTTTGACAACTGAGCAAAGAGAAGAACAATCCCACCAAGCATTTTCTGCCAAAATAGGCATAATGAGTTCTCTTACTTCATGTAAAGATCTTTATGAAATGATAATCTGTTGTACTTCATGTTTGCTTTTTTGAAAGTGTCTTTTCAGTTTCTGGTGAAAAATCTTGTGAACTGCATTTGCCAGTGCCCTGTTGACCATCCCATGTAACAAAACCCTGACGTGAATGCATTATCGTGTAGCAAACTCCCATGTTTTCAGGCAGGTTATCGAACTGGATTTTGTTTGCTGGTTGTATGTGCTCTTCATCATAATTCCTTAAGTTGGAGCAAACCAATCCCTTTGGTCCATCCCTGCTATAAGAGGTTCCAAGTACTGTGTGTGCCTTCTGTATTCTGAAATAGTGTCCAGTGCCAGAGGGTGTAACAGCAACAAAGTCCTTGGGAACACTACGTGGAAGAAGTTGTAGCTGCAGTGGGATCTCCCCTCAGTCTCCTCCAGGCTAAACAGACCAAGTGACCTAAGCTACTCCTCATACAGCTTCCCCTCAAGGCCCTTCACCATCTCCATTGCCCCCTTTTGGACACTCTCTAAGAGCTTACTGTCTTTCTGATATTGTGGCACCCAAAACTGCCACAATATTCAAGGTGAGGCCACCGCAGAACAGAGTGGGACAGTCCCCTGCCTCGACCAGCTGGCGATGCTTTTCCCGTGGATGTGGTTGGCCCTCCTGTGCTGGATTTTGTGCCCCTTTGCTTTTTGTGCTGTCACTGGGCACCACTGGGAAGAGATTGGCTCTGTCCTCTTTACTGTTCCCCTTCAAGTCTTTATGCACATTAATCAAATCCCTTGTTTTCTCAAGGCTAAGTAATTAGTGCTCTCAGCCTCTCCATGTATATCACATCCAGAGGCAAACTTGCGGATCAGGATATAGATGCAGCCACAGAATATTTTTTGAGGAGCACTTAGCCTGAAATGATCTTGAATTCACTGTCTAAATAGACCATGTAGAGCAGTGCATCTGTTAGTATGTTCTTTTACTTCCTAGACTTGCCAGCTTAGGTTGTATTAGAGGGAGGAATATGCAAGGCATTATTGCACAGGGTTTCAAAGTGCTGTGGGGTTAAATTCATAATCTAAAGCAGAGCTGTGAACTTAAACTCATAAAACACTTATCTGGAATAAGGCTCCCCTAAAAGGAAAAACTTTTATATATATATATAAAAATATTTTTGAAAAACCCACTGATAAAAGTTTATAGAAAAAACATGCTTTGCACACTTTGGGTGTTTTACGTCATAGGCTGTTGCTGTTGACCGTGGTCCTCACATGAGATGTAAAGTCACCAAAGGCGTGCTGAAGAATGCCTCAGCACAGGGTGGGGTTAGTTATTTACAAATCATCTTTTACTTACCTAAAAAAGTTGCCAGTGCTTCGACAGCTCCATTGTACACTGCAGAGCTGTGAGAGGGGGCTTGGAAGTCCCACAGTACTTGGATATAATTCACGACTTGATAAAAGCCGGCCGTAGCCAGAGCCCACCAGAGGGACCAGTAGAGAAGTTTCCTGGAGCTGTAGCAATCCCTCAGGTCCTTGCTCAGCTGCACCAGCACTCTGAGCGTGTGATTCCAGGGCTTGACATTCCCAGCCTGCTGTTGGGGTGTTGGGCCCCTGCCAGCAGAGTCGGAGCTCGTGTCCTCTTGGCAGCTTGAGGGACGCTCAGAACCGGCCGGAGCCACAACTTTATCAGGCCCTGGGAGAGACTCGGGGGCATCTTTCCTGTGGAAGAACATGCTCTTCTGGGGCATGGGGAGGAAAAAGGCACACAGGAATGCCAGGGACACGGAAGCCAAAGTAATGGCATTGAGGTAGAAGTAGGACACGTCTGCCAAGGACACCAGCAGCTGTCCCAGCACGGCGGCAACAGTGGCTGCCACCAGAGTGCTGCTCCTGCAGTAGCTCGTCACCCTCTGGTAGCGGTCGGTGCTGACCACGCTGTAGATGTAGGCGTAATAGGCCACCTCCGTGGCCGTCACCATCCCGTAGAAGAATTCCACCAGCTGCATGGCCACCACTCCGTGTGCGAAGAGGAGCAGGAGCCACGTGACGATGAGGCTGATGCCCTGGAGGAGGAGGACGGGCTTGTAGCGCAGGTAGTCTGTGAGCAGGAAAACTGGGAACAGGAGGGCGAGGTAGGAGTATGTCCAAACGGGCAAAATCTGGTTAGTAACCTGGAACAGAAGAAAGGAGGAACTATTTTAAAAAAAACCCCAAGCACTTAAAATATTGATTTTTAAGATTTTCAATTATGTTATTGAGGAAACAACATAGTTGTGGTGACAGGAAACACTGAATTATGTGAACAGACTTAAACTGCTTTGTTACGTTACTGTAAATATACTACATAAGGGGCAAAGATAGTGATGGTGCACTCTGCTACAGAAACACGTAGATTGTCTTAAAACTCAATTCAATCACAGTGATTGTGTACCTGCTACCAGATTATCTGCACCTTCTATGTTTTCTTTCAGTTTAATGTGTAAGAAGTAAGCAAGTCTTTGAGGAAACAGTATTTCATTAAGTTTCAGCTGGGCTTGAATATATAGATGCTCTGAAAAGAAATTCTCTCTTTTCTAAAACTGTTCGGCATTTGGGTTGGAAGGTGCTGTTTGGAGCTGCCACTAAAGCTCAGTGCTTGCCCAGGCAGTTTGGATACACCTAGGTCAGGTGTCTCCTTTCAGATGCACATCAGAAAATGAGCTTTTTCTGTAAGTTGGCTGTTTTGGGGAGATCTTGCCCAGTAATTGTGGGTTCTGCTGGGGGTGTCCATTCCTGATCACTTATTCTCTGCTTAAACAGAGACTAGAAAGGAACTGTATGAAATGCTGGAGGACAATAGTAGGTGGTCATCTTTTTACTTCTGAGCAGGTACTGGAGTGAGTTGCGTGGTGAGCAGCTGGTTCACTGTATCTTCCTGTGTGGCTTTTGTTTCTCTGAACTTTAGAATTTCTAAGTGTTTGACTTAAAATTACCTTATAGAATTAGCTCACTGGAGGTGAGTTTGGCTGAAAGAACCATTATCTGTACTATGCTTATTTTTGAGTTAAGGATTCTTGTTGAAATCAGAAGTAAGGCATTTTGTGATCCTTGTTCTGTATTTTATATAAGAGATAAAACTTCCCTGTATGATTAAAAAAGAATAATAATAAAAAAGGGTGATTAAAAACCCCTGATGATTTAAACCACAATGATTTAAACCACAAATATGTTTTCTTAGAAGAAACCTTGGGTTCACACTGTGCTGGTAGATTCTTCCTTAACATTTGCTACTGTGCATCAGGAATGACTGTTCTTCATATTAGCTGTATGTGGGTGTACCAAGCTTGTGTTTTCTAATTATACCGTTAGCTCCATGACTCAGCCACGTGTCAACTATGTCCCCTTTTCCTGAGAAGTGTACTCCTGAAGCAGTCAGTGCTGAACAGAGGAGCAGAGCAAGAAAACTTGCTGTGCATGCTTTTGTCAAAAAACCCCCCACTTTTCTGAATATGAACCTGACCTCCACGGGCTTATGAACGCATAAAACATCCCTGTAATGTAGGTAATAATTTTAACAGCTCATAAGGGATAGATTGTTTAGTTTTCTTGTGATTTGCTAACAGTATTTTACTGTCAGTGTAATCACTTCCATGATAAGTATAAATAAATGTCAGTGTTGCCCCTCCTCTGGGGTTCTACATGGAGAGAGGAACTAACTGACCTGATTTTGCCGAAAATACCAATCTCTTAAACAACTACTGAAGGGGTTTCAAAGTCCTAAAAATGTGGAGACTTTAATGTTTTGACCTTCTGCCAGAGAGATGACTCCTTACTCTTTCCCAGAAGCATCTTAAACATGAGTCTGTACATAAAATATATCTGTATTATTGAACACTTCATTTTCCCTTGAGTTATTGCTGTAGGGCTTAATACTTTAAGCATTTTAATTATTACTTAAGAGAATAGTTACATACCTCTTCAATCGTTAGGTTTTTGTCTGGCCCCGTTAGATAAGGGGTGAGAAAAGACTCTGATGGCCTCATTGTGGCGAAAAATCCATTTGCACAGATGATTACTGTGGGATAAATCCAGCTCTGACTTGTGGCTTCCTTCCAGGAATCCATAGCCTACCTAAAAGAAAAAAAAGATGGCAAAGAAATGAATAGATGCTCCTCACAACTGGTAAAAACTCATTTGCAAGTTTACTTTTTAACTAAACCTACACTCCCCGCACCTTAAGCCATAATCAGCAGTGGGGGCTGTGATGGTGGCATCCAGTGTAACTGGCCTTTGGGGGACAGATGGCAGTGTGATAGCCAACAGCTGCCTGGAGTGCTGATGCAGCTCTTGCTGGTGTGCAGATGTAACTACATCAATGATCTTGAGCTCTCTTGCACAGCAGTGGAGCTGCACATCTGGATCTCTCCTTGGGCAGGGAGGCCTTTCGCAGTTACTCCTTGAGGTCCAGAGATTCCTTGCCACAACAGATCCTTAGTAAGTAACTAATGGTGTGCTCAGCTTTGAAATCTTGGCTGAGGACTGGACTGACTGCACACATATGGTCCTTTAGACATAGGCAGTTGACCAAATCTGGGACTAGCAGCTGGGTCTAGCTGCACCTTGACTCCTCTCTGAGAGGAATTTAGAATCCTGTGACTTAACAAGAGGCTCTCCCCACCAGGTCTGTCTCACCTTGTCCTCTATGCACGAAGTCAGGCCTACCTTGCTGTTGAGTCTTGTTAAACCACTGTCGCATTTACTGTTGAACTTTGATAGATCAATAGAGGATATTGTTGAGTCTGTCTCATGAGTGGAGTGCCTCCAGCTGTGCCACAGCCTGAGCCAATGTTTCTCTCACTGACCCTGCCTGTGATCACAGATGCAGCCTGTAAATAAATAACTCAGATCAAGGTGCGTCGGCCATGATAAACTCCGGTCTCTGTTAATTGTCTGTCAAAGGTTGTTCTCAGTGACATCCTTAGGGCTGGGTGCACGTGCTGCAGGGGGAGTATGAAGTTCCATTATAGTCTCATTTCTGAATAAATGAGTGGGCAGACTGTGAGATTAAAGCTCATTCTCAGGGTGCTGTTGATTTGCAGCCTGAGTGCCAAGTGGCACAATGACAGTGTGAGTGTTCTCGCAGACAAAAGAAGCCATCAGCCAGCTCAGGCCTTTGTGAGCTCAGTTTCTTCAAAATGCTTTAATACTCATCATATTTCTTGCACTCCAGTCATTTGAGAGGGTAAAGAAAGATGGAGAAACCATCTGCTAATGCTACCTGCTCAGACTTTGAAAAGAGAAGTCTTGACTTCACTTTTAGAAGTGATGATTAAAAGGAAAAGGAGACTTCTTTCTTCACCATAGTTGGCAGCAAAAACAGTCTAAAGAGATTTGGTTTTCTAAGCTTATTTTACTTGTTTTGGATTAAAAAGTCAATTTCACTGATCCTGAAAACAAGCAAAACAAGAGTGTTCTGAATCATAAGGGAATGAAAGCAAAGCACTAACTAATGTTTAATCATGCTGTTACAAGCTATTTCTTTTAAACTGTTGAATTCCATTTTATAGGAGGCACTTTTTCAAAAGTGCTTCTACTTGCACTGTAAGACTGTATTTATTAAAACTTAGCATAAATAGTATGTTATAAAGACAGTATTTCTGTAACCTCAGAGAAATGTTACAAAAACCAGCCCTAACCCTTGAAACTTGATTTAAAATTATTGCCTCTGTTATCGTCTTTCTCTTACAAATCATTGTATATAAAGTACAGCCTTTACTATCTTTAACTCAGGATATGATTTGAAATGTTTTGATACCTTTTCAGAATAAAAACATACTAAATCCTAGGCTGATCAGTAATATCAGCATAAATGTTTTATCACCTCCAAAAGCAGTGAGCAAGTGAGTCGCCACCACACTCCCAAATAACTCCAAATATAATGAATTACCTGTCATACCTGTGACTGTGGTGCATTTCTTGTGAATTCATTTGCAGTTCTTCCTAGGATGACTTTGTCTTGCGGAGGAGAAGTCAGAAACCACCCTTTAGGATTGGAGGTTGTAAGAAATTTCCTTGTCTTTTTTTCTGAAATTTTCTTTCTAAACTTGATAAAATGTTACCAGAATTTAAATAATAATAATAATAATACTCACTCATCACTCTTCTTGCTTGCAGAACTTGTCTATGAAGGTTGTAGGGGAAGCATTCTCCTTTATAGGTTTTGTAAGCAAACTGAGTTGTATTTTTATGATAAAGCTATAATACAGTAGCTAATGATTAATGAAACCTGATATGGCAAGAAAGCAATCAATGATTGCATTCTTTATGTTAATAAATACCTTTAAAAGCTCTGGTCTCAGATTCATAGATAAGACAGAGCACCAGTTCAGCGCAGCTTGGGCTAACACTGGCCCTCTCCTGTGCATAGTGCAGTAGCCTCTGGGCTCGTGGGGTCTCTTCTGACCATCCTGGCTTTGCTGGGGGTTGGGAGGTAGGGCATGGACTGTCTCATGCTATTAGATGGCCAGGAACTACTTCTGTATAAGGACTGATCTGTCATTTAAGGACAAATAGATGAGAAGACGAGCTTATAAATCTGGCTTCTAAGCTAAAAAATCAAAACAGACCTGCTTCAGAGAAATGCTGTTGCTTTGCTTTCCCATTTATTTCAGACTGGACTCCCTCTGTCTTCCAGGGTTCACTGGAGGATGGAGTCAACCCTGAGGCCTGTGGTATGATGTGTGTTGGCACTGGGAGTGGGTGCTGTGGCCCTGGCACAGGAGGGACCCCTTTGTGAGCTTGACAGAGCCTGGTCTGGTTCTGCAGGTTTGGAAGGTTCTCTCAGTGCTCAAGCGTGTGGTGCAACCAGGCAGGCAAGTGTTCAAGGGGGGCCAGGTTTGTCTCTGCACTTCCTTCTCTTTCCTTATCGAGGGCTTCTGAGGAAGGGAAGGAGCCCTGGGACAGGTGCTGCTGGGTGGGTGTGCTGCCTGCTGAAAGGGGCTGCTGGCTGGTGTTTCTCTGGTAGCCTTGGGTAGTGCTTGGGCAATACCTGTATGCTTTGAATCCAAAGATACTCCGTTCCTTCCTTGTGTGCCCAAACTGGCCTTACCAGCTTGCTGGACTGTGTCTTCACGTAAGACTTCGGCCCAAACCCGCTAATGCCTCCCAGGCAGTTAGTGTTGTATTTAGAGGGAGTTGTAGTTATGGGGAGCAATGAGCCCAGCTCTGGGGTTTCATGTTTACATGGAATCCTTTAACGTGCTGGAAGAAAGATCAGCACTTAATACTAGAAGTTGCAAGGAGAGGTGGATGTGTTGAGTTTCCTTTTCCTGCAGAACTAGACAGCCTGTGGTTCCAGCTTATAACCTGCCAAGCCTCAAGTATCTCCTCTCCAAAGAGTGTGTGTGTAGGTACACAAACATACAGGTGGATTTGTTCATTGTACTCTTAGATTAAACTTTTGATTGCTGGGTTAATTCTGATTACCCTGTGTAATCAGAATTTATTTATCCTGTGAAAAACCAGAGTAAGACAAAGCCTTGCCTTTCTCTTCCTAACAGTCCTAAGAGCTGCCCTCTTCCTTCTCTATTTCCCTCATAATGCTTCCCCCAGCTTCCAAACTGAAAATCTTTCTTTTGGAAATTGGAGAGAATGCAATTAGATTTTTTTTTTTTTCTTTAAGGTCTTATCTGTTTTCTGAAGATGGGGCTCTCTATAGCTGCAAGCCAAATACGTGGTGTCTGCTTAGTTCCTTTGCTCCTCAGTGGCATCCCACAAATAGAAAGCAGTGAGCTCTAATCAGAACATAAGAATTTTCATGGCTATTTCTACCAGTTTTTCGAGCTCCTTTCCTGCAGCCAACTACTGGCATTATTTTTTAAAATAATAACAAAACAGTTTCACATGTTGTTGATTTCTTTTGTCAGATGCTACATGGAAATATTTAACTTTCTGTACCTAAGGCAGTTTGAGACTGTGGCCATGGAGCTGAAAATATCAAGTTCTTCCTTTTTCATTTAAACACGAACTCTAACTTGTAGTCAAGGACTGGCACCTACTTCTAAACTGAACGCTTCAGAAGAAGATTCCTACTCACAAGGAAGAAGAGAACAAAATAGTCTTTGCTCTCCTGGACTCTGTTCCTCTTCCTTCAAGCAGGAGTATCGTGCTCTCAGTTCTGCAGTAATAAAAAATACTCACTGCTCAATGCAAACTAAATACATCTACTGATGTTATAACTGTATTAATTAAACTGTTCTGCTTAGAGCCAGTTTACAACAGAGAATGTCCACACAATGCACAACAGTAAACAAAAAGCCTAAAAAATCTAGCCAGGCTCATTTGGTCAGATCCTACTGATTCTTCTTGTGACTTCTGACAAATTGCTTCTCTCCTGCCTGCCCTCGCCTCTGGGCACTTTGTCTGGTTGCAATATGTGACTGGTATAAAAAGCAGGTGTGTACAAATGATAGCCTGTCTCTCTACAGGAAAAATATTATTCTGTAAATGCTAGGTGTTTCCTATTTTTATTACTTAGGTGTAGGTATTAGAAGCTAGAAGCAAACAGCAGTACAGAAATAACTTAGCATATCGATATCAATCATAGTAAATTAGGCATTCACTATGAAAACTCATTTATAGTCTCTTGTTTCTTCTCCTGGACTAACTGTCCTTTGTCCTGTACTGAATTAGCTGTAGGACTTGAAGTTTCTTGATAAATTCTGAGGTGCTGACCCTGCCAAATTCTTGGCCATGATCAGTGGCCTCACCTGGCACTCAAAAGCACACAAGATGCTAACTGTTTGTTTCAGTTATAAATCTTCTTGGATATTGCTGTTAATCTGGAATTTTCCTGTGTGGAATCAGTCATATTTCTCCACAATGTACTTCTGTAGTTTTAGTCCATACTGCTTAAGCCCCTTGATAGTTTTTTCTTGTTGAAATAGAAAGACAGTCCTGAATTTAATTTTACTGGGAGCACGAGGAAAGGAGAGGGGCTCTTTCATTTTGTTTGGACTTGGAAGTTTCTTGCTTCTCAATGAAGATTTCTATGAAGTCAGTGAAGTGTTTGCAGCTTTCAAATGTGGGTCAAGCAACAACTGTGGCTTAGCAGTGTTGGAGTGAAACCCCTGGGATCGGTTGTGCAAACCCTGCACAAGGCTCCTCTGATGTGGGCTGTTCAATTAAACAGGAGGAGCCTGTCAACCCATCTGCCTGCACTTGGGTAGGAAAGAATATAATGATGCAGACACAATCCTTTCTTCCTCGATTCAGAACAAGGGATGTGCAAAGGGGGGAAAGACCCTTCACCCACGTGCAGGAGCAAATGTGGTTGGAAGCAGCTCTGCCAGCACCACACACAGGAGCCAGAACAAGCAAGGCAGGGTGAACTCTGATCTTTGCCATTGAAGAGGGAGGACATGAAAAGGTGGTGGTTGTGCTTCTATGTATAAATTACTGCTGTTAAGCTCTTTACAGGAAGTAAATAAGAATCTAAAGCAATGTAGCTTTTATTCTTGGCACAGGGCCGTTATGTGAGCTCTGAGCTGGCATATGTTGTGTTGAAGTGCTGCAGTGATTCAGCGCAGCTTTCCAGGGCTGTGTTGAACGTTCTTCTTGCACTGCTGTTCCCTGCATGCTGCAGCCTGAGCTCTTCTCCCAGGAGGGCCTGGCCAAGGAACCTGCCTGCCTCCTATAGCCGTGTCAAATAGCCTGTGACAATCTGCTCTCTGGATTCGTGCTCAGCATGGTTCAGCTGCTCTTTGCAACATCTTGCTATTTTCCTTTTGCATTTGCTTGAGACAAGCACATAAGTGCTTCTGATCATGAAAATCCCGTGTATGACGGCAAAGTAGCTGCCATAAATTAAAAACTGGGAGAGGGAGAGAAAAAGGCAGAAGAATTAATGAAAAATGCATTAGGGAGATGCTGCTTCTTCTGGAGGCAACAGACACTATGATTTTCTTTACCTGTGTTCTGGCACAGTTTCTCTATGTTCAAGTTTTTGCTTTGTGATTTGCTTTTCCAGCAAACGGCAGATAGTTGTGGAATGAAGAACTGCCCCTTGCTTCCATTCCTTATGCCTCTTAATAAACATCAGAGGGGGAGCAGAATGGGAATACTTTTTTTTTTCTATTAGTGCAAAATACAGAATTAGCTTCATTACCCACGTAGTCATGAATAATGTAAGGGAAGAGTCAGAGTTCGTTCTTGTTTTGCTCTTACTCGCACATTTCAGTGCTGTCAGTGGTTTCCGTAAATACACTGTGACTTTGTATCGCTATTTGCAACAGTGGCAAAGCTATTTATGAGGTCCTACACCTTCCTGTCTTTCATTTTGAAGTTCTAATTTTTAATGTTTGATCCAATCCTTATTCTTTTACAGTAACTTTTGCCTTCTCTGTGCAGAATATCTGAATAGCTTTAGTCTTCAAATCCAAGGGAGTAGGAAGCTGCCCCAGCTGAGAGCCCATCTGAGAAAACACAGAAGTCAGCACATCTCAGGTGACTTCAACACAGTTGGCATTGGGCTGGCTGAAGTCTCAGCCACTGTTGTGAGATAGGATATCCCATCCCAAATTAAGTGCCCAGGCTATGGGCAGAAGGCTCTTACACATGTTGAGATACAGACCAGGTCTGCTCCTGAGCTGGAAATAGAAGTTAGGTGTCCTTTTCACTTGAGCTGAAATAACTCCAATAATCCAGGCTGTGACTGTGGTTTGAACTGCACTAATAACATGTGGTTATGCTGATTCTGCATCTGACAAAATCAGCCTGAGTTTTTGGGGAGGGAGGATGTTATTCAGTGTCCTATTAATGACCAAAGCTGGTCAGATAGCAGGGCCTAAATAATTATGTTCTGGTGTATCTCCTTTTAAAAAGTCAAAGACCAGCATTTGTAATCCTAAATAATTAAATGACTGACATGAGGGAAGAACAAGGTGTGCAGATTTCTATAGAAGAAAGAGGGAATTAAGGTGTCCTTTGGCATAGGAATACCTTTCTTGGTAAACCTTTGAAGACAAATTGGCACAGCAGTAAATAGAATATAAGGTAATAGCACTTACCTGAGTCACTATGTCCAGCGCCAGGCCTCTCGAATCCACGACAACTACTGTAAAAATAGTCTGAATCACCAGGGCAATGAAGTTGTTGAATCCAAACATCAAGGCATAGCGTTCCATGCTCAGATTGATGGCAATCTGGAACCTAATGTGAGATTGGCAGGTCAGTGACTTCCCACTGGGTGGAAAGCTGATTGCCCTCCAGTCAGTCAGGGAAGAGAAATGATTCACGGAGATGATACATCAAGGACAGAGTAAACAGTGCTTCATTTGTTTGTTTGCTTCCTTACTTTCTCTAAAATAAAAAACCTTGAGTACCATAGTGTATTTTGATGTGGTTTTTTACTTGCCTGTGCTGCTTTTCCAAACCATACTATCAAGTACAATATCAGTTCTCTTTAACCCTTTGCTCCTTCTCAGCCCCCACAGACTGTGCCAGATGGGCTGTAAAGTCTCCCTGGTTGGAGTCTTTCAGAGACCTGGCCAGGGAAAGACATGACCTGATCTGGCTGTGGCAGCAGTTCTGCCCTGGCTGGGAGGTCAGACCAGAAGGTCACTGTGAGCATCTTCTAACCAAATTTTCTGTGATGATGTGAGTCACTTCTTGCTTTGAAGTGACAGTGGAGGTAGCCTGCTGTTTATTTCTGTCAAGGGCCTGTAGATTTTACTTGCAATATTTTTTTTGACAATAATTAGAACACCTTTCCCTGCAGTATCTACCTCCAAAGTTTATATCTGAACAAAAGGGCTTTATTCCTTCAGGGCTCATTTTCATTGATTTTAGCATGTTTTTTGTGTGCAAGCTTTGACTGGGTGGTTGTTGTTGTTTTTGGTTGGTTGGTTGTTTTTTGTTTTGTTTTGGTAGAATATTTTAAAATAGTCCAGGTGGGATTTACTATAATGTAGTAGAAATAAACCAAAATGAAAATAGAGAGTTCACTTGGCTTCCTTCAAGATAGGCATAATCTTGCCATGCATTATAATTTTAGCAGTTTTTTTAAAATCATTTCTGACTAATTTTGGGTTTTGACATAAAATGCATCTGGTATTTCTGTTAATGAACTAGTGTAGTATGTCTAAAGACATTCCAAGCAATGAAATAACTGGAGTAAGAGTAATAACATATTTATTACACAGATTAGATATAATATTTGCTATTAATATTATTATTATAGCTTGGTCTCCTAAGAGATCTTGTCCAATGTTCTCTTTTACTCCTTTACATCCTAATATCTTTAAGGATTATGTGTATAAAATTACGTTGGGGAATGCTCTACGTCAAATCTCTTCTTGAATTCATGCAGTTCATCACATGCTAAAAGTTTTATCACCAGGTGGTTTAGACATTATAGGATGGCTGTCAAGGTATGCTTGTCCCTGTTCACTTTGCATCTGTCATGCCAGAAAGAAGGAAAACAGCTTCTACATTTTTCTGTTACCATTCCCTTTAGTACTAAAGTTACCTTGTACTTTGTTTAACTTCTGCCTTATTAAATATTCAATTTTATAAATATTCAAAAATTTTGATAATTTTTCTTTTGTGGTTGTTTAGATTAACAAAAACAACATAACCAGTGCGCTTGTATTTACCTACACAGTTGTTATTATTATTATTATGTGTAGCATTAGGTCCTCTTTCTCTGAGGAAAAAGAGGGATGCCCAAAGCAAACTCGAGGTAGGGTCAGCATTCTGTGCATAAAGGCAGCACTGTCAGGTTTTATACTTACGTTGCTATTGTCAGGAGGAGCATATAACAGGCCTTGAAGATGAGATAGCCAGCATAACATGCCCAGATGTTGGTAGAGTAGTGCATGAGAAACAGAGAACCAGCATCTACTGCAGAGAAGATCCCTAAAGCCAGTTCTCCAAAAAGGTCCCAGTTCATTTTCATATATTGTACTAGAAAAGATGTTACTGAGCCTAGAAAAAGAGAAGAATGCATAAATGTTGTGTCTGCCCATAGCCTGTATCACAATATCCTGCCACCCTCACATGCCAAAAGGCAATGCTGAATAATGAAGCGGAGTAGTTCTGAAGTTTGAAAGCATTTCTAATGACTTCAGCAGCCGTGCAGATGACTGGTCACTTTTGGACAACTGCATAAATCAAGCCTCTGCCATTCTGTTCTTAGCGCTTTATTCCACTTGACAGGATAAACTGTAATGTAGAAGGCTGCATTATTTAGCTGTCTCTACCCAGCATGTATCTCTGAGCAGAGAACTGGGAACACAGTTTAGAACTCCAAAAGGTTCTTCCAGCTGCTCCTAGCTTACTGCACAGCTAGGCTACTAAACCTGCTAATGTAACAATTTAGCTCTGTGCACCTCATAAAGGAGGTAAGCTGTCAAAAAAGTGAATTTTGTGAGGTGTCAGGAGAGTATATCCAAGGAAATGAGAAAGGATTAGGCACTGTTTGCTCTTGGTGGGCCTCCTAGAAGGTGCATTGATTGCAAAGATAAGCCCCCTGATTTAACATCTTCTATACTTCTACACGGAGAAATAGGCAATTCCATGAGAAAGAGGAATTCATCAAGGAGAAAAATATTCTAATTCACGATTCACTTGGTCTATTTAATTGCCTGCCTCAAGACAAGAGCAGTATCTCTTTCTCCTTAATGACTGTAAGAGTATTCTGAATGTCAAGGTGTGATATAGACACGTTTATTTTTCCTGGTGGATCACACCCCAAAGTCTTGTGCAAGTTCTCTTACAGCAGCACGATGTGAGTATGTGAAACCCTACCAAGGCAGGGCGGTGTTCTCTGATGTTACCTTGTGATAACCTCACTTTGCTTGTGTGGTGTGAGCATCTGCTCCTGGTGCAAAAGTGGAATACTTAACATCGGAAGCATAAGGAATTCAATGGGGTCTTTTTCTGCAAATCTCTGCATCTTGCAATGACTAAAATTCTTTTTTTTCCAGCTGCACTATCTAGTGAAAGATATTTCACTAGAAAAATGTCTTAATTGGAGGATTATGTTCTTTTTGTGTAAAATGTTTAGGAATAACTTCTCCCATCTGTGTAAGCTGATAGCATTGTTATGGGAAGAGTGCCATACTTGTTTGGGAAAAAACCAAACCCAATAGCCTCACGAGTGCCTCTGAATGGATTTACCAACTGTATATAAACTCTGTGTAACTTGCACACTTTCTGCATACTGGTAGGTAGAGGTGGTCCTAAAGAAAACCCAGCATAGCTCATGTTTGAACTGTTGTAGATCAACAAATGAGGTCTGGAAGGCACAGTGTGTGCATTGGCTCCCTGAAGTGCCTGCCACAGAATGGCACTTTAAAAGCTTTCTCAAGTAAAACTTTAGAGACTGTCTTTCTGATCAGTGTTTAGACATTAACTTACTCAGAAAAGTTGCCAGTGCTTCGACAGCTCCATTGTACACTGCAGAGCTGTGAGAGGGGGCTCGGAAGTCCCACAGTACTTGGATATAATTCACGACTTGGTTAAAGCCGGCCGTAGCCAGAGCCCACCAGAGGGACCAGTAGAGAAGTTTCCTGGAGCTGTAGCAATCCCTCAGGTCCTTGCTCAGCTGCACCAGCACTCTGAGCGTGTGATTCCAGGGCTTGACATTCCCAGCCTGCTGTTGGGGTGTTGGGCCCCTGCCAGCAGAGTCGGAGCTCGTGTCCTCTTGGCAGCTTGAGGGACGCTCAGAACCGGCCGGAGCCACAACTTTATCAGGCCCTGGGAGAGACTCGGGGGCATCTTTCCTGTGGAAGAACATGCTCTTCTGGGGCATGGGGAGGAAAAAGGCACACAGGAATGCCAGGGACACGGAAGCCAAAGTAATGGCGTTGAGGTAGAAGTAGGACACGTCTGCCAAGGACACCAGCAGCTGTCCCAGCACGGCGGCAACAGTGGCTGCCACCAGAGTGCTGCTCCTGCAGTAGCTCGTCACCCTCTGGTAGCGGTCGGTGCTGACCACGCTGTAGATGTAGGCGTAATAGGCCACCTCCGTGGCCGTCACCATCCCGTAGAAGAATTCCACCAGCTGCATGGCCACCACTCCGTGTGCAAAGAGGAGCAGGAGCCACGTGACGATGAGGCTGATGCCCTGGAGGAGGAGGACGGGCTTGTAGCGCAGGTAGTCTGTGAGCAGGAAAACTGGGAACAGGAGGGCGAGGTAGGAGTATGTCCAAACAGGTAAAATCTGGTTGGTAACCTGGAACAGAGAGGAAATGGCTGTGTTTCTATTCTCAGGGAAGGAAGTTCATGCATTTTTAATAGGTTTGGAGAGGGAAGTTTTTGCTCTGAAGGAATTCATAAAATATATAACCCCACTGGAGCAGCATGGGACTGTTGGGCAGGCAAATGGATGTTAGATCCATTAAATGGATCTTTTATTTATGCTGTCTGCTGCAAACTGTAACCTGCCAAAGCTGGTTACAGTTGTGGGTTTTTTTTCTTTTGATCTTTGTTTAAATACTTTAAAGAAGGTTTTCTATTTTTGCTGGCTCCAAGTAAAAGAAACATCAGAGTAAAACCATACCTCATCTGTGGTCAGGTTTTTATCTGGTCCTGTTAGATAGGGTGTTAGGAAAGGTTCTGATGGTTTCATCATGTAGAAGAATCCATAGAGGCAGAGGATCAGGGTGGGAAAAGTCCAGGTGTTGCTTTTCTCTTGCTTCCAGCAGCCCATGGCCTCTGCAGCAAAGCCAAAGAGAAAGTTTGTTAGAGGGATGATACTGCAAGTGCAAAGAGATCCTGTAATTAATGTCTATTTTGTGGTTTCTCATGCTAAGGACTGCTCTTTACAGGTTGACAGTTGGAAAAGCTTTTTCTTTACAATGTTAAAGTGAACAGCTTTTCCTTAAATTTGTCTGCTTCCTCTCTGTCTTTGTAGAAAGTGCATAAAGAATGATTTGGAAGATCTTTAACTGGGAGACAAACTACACTGTCATTTAATCTGCACTGACCAAGATAAATGCAGGAAAAGCCTTTCTAGACAGAAGTGGCTGCAGACAGCTGCGCATGGACATTTCCCTTGACACCATGACTGATCACAGCCAGGCACCTTGTTGAGTGACAAGTAACTAGTTCACAGTTGCTGTTTTTTCTCCCTCAGCTCCTGGATGTGCTTGTCTTTCCTGTTATGGAGAGCTGGTAACTCTGGAGCCCAGCAGATGGGAGTTGCTAATAAGTACACAAAGGATGTCAAGCCAGAGAGTCATTAATTGACAATCTGGAATTAACTGCATCAGAAGTCAAGTTTGGATAGAGACATTGTATTTTACATCTATAAACCTGATCACAGAAGATAATGGTCTGTACTAAAATGAAATTAAGCAGATATTTTTCATCTTGTCTCTAGGTGAGATGATGGAATAGATTAAAATTTGCAACTGTGCTGGACAGAGCCCAAAGAGAAGTCAAAAATGGGTGTAATGGGGGCATGCAAAGGAAATGGACAGTAAGTTATAGTCCACATTCATCTTGGTATAGGCAATGTCAGGAATCTAAATGCATCCAGTTTGTCTTTTGAAGCTCCTTGGAGGTTGCTAATTAGCAGATGGGATTTCCACCACTCTGCTTTTGATTTTTATCTACTTCCCTCCTGAGAACTTCTCCCTTAGGCAAAAGTTTTAATCTTAAAAATGAAGTAGTGTTTTTCCTCAATTTTTTTTTGTAAAAGCTGAAGAAAGACCTATTCAGTCAAAAATATTCATGTCCTGACTTGACTTGAAATATTCATCTCCAGACTAGGTGGACAAAGGATGCTTTTTTACAGGATGTGATATATATACATTATATGAGGCCGTAGGCATTATGCGTCTTCTTTTCTAACTTCACACATGACAGCACATTTTACTAACGGCCTGATGCACTGAGAGATGGGTGCAGATCCAAGGGAGTTGGAATTATTTCCTTTGCTGTGTAACGGCTGAAACCAGTGACCTTAGAGGACTTACAGCAGAAACGAACTCACACCTCTAGTGTGAACCACTAGAGGGCAAGGCGACACCAGCAAAGGGAAAACGAGTACAGGAGTAATGTGAGACACTCCGGCTGCTCAGGGAAGGAAATGTTTCTACTCCTCCTCCCTCCCCAGTTGTTGTAATATCAGTCTGCTGCAAATGTGGCTTTGGCAGGACTAGTTTCGGCCCTGCCCAGGACAATACCCATTAAGTCACCATAACATCCCCTTGCTCTTCTTTCACATGATAACCATTAAAGCCTTACTGCACTCTAATGACATGTGAATGCTTCATGTGGCACCCTGAGATTCTGAGAAAGTCATCAAAAAGAGTGGGGTGAAGAGCATCTCCAGCACGGTAATGAAGGACCTTTGTACAAGTTAGCTCTGTGACTTAGCCAGGCCATACTTTTCCCTTCCCAGCCTAGATTGTCTGCTCCTGTCTGTTTTGGGACTTGCCATGTTTGCTCTCCCCACAGCAGGCTGTGTGACACAAGGGCAGAAGGTCTCATGGCTCTTTTCAAAATGTCCCCCCCTTGGGAGGTGAGTGGGGCAAGCTGCTGTCTGGCCAGGGCTCACAGGGTGCTGTGTGCTGCCCCTCTGATGCTGCCCATTGGTGGCAGGGCTGTACTTAATTACTAATTTATGGTTTGACTTTATACAGAAGGACTTCAGGCGTGCCCTGGTCTCTGCTCCAGCCCCAGACATGCACCATTTGGGGGTTTTGGCTAGGCATGTACCTCTGGTCAGTAGTTTTACTCTTTGAGGTGCCTGTGTTAGGCTGGCAGGGAAGTCAGATGGGAAGTTTCCCACTTGATTGAAGCAGCTGTGCAGAAAAAAAACCTGCCAGTGGTGCTGAGCTGGGAAAGGCTGAGGGATCTCAGGGGGAGCCCACTCTGCCCTTGGGGAGTGGGAGGTGGGTGCCACCCCATCCACAGTGGGGTGTGTGTTCCCCGCACAGCCCAGCCCTTGGCCATCAGTGCAGCCCTGGCTCAGCTCTGCAGCTGCTCATATAACCACTCTTTTCTGCATTCATAACCACAAACCTCTGGCAGCAAGACCTGTGCCTTGGTGCATTAGGGGGAAGGATCCAACTTGTTCCCATTCAGTCACCCCAATATGGTAACTTTTTATTTTATAAATCTAGGCTTTTCTTAACTTCCCAAGATATGGTAGGATGCCTTGGTGTCATTCTGCAGCAAAACAATTCTCCGTCTCCTGTTTCCTCCTGCAGAAGAGCTGTCAGCTCTTCTACCACACAGCCTGACCCAGCCTGCCAGTTCCTCACCAGACAGCTCTCTTCTTGCCTCCCACTTTCCCTTGTTACTGGAGGATTTCTGATTTCCAAAGTTCATATATAATCATACCTTGTCTGCTGGAGCTCTTCCTTTCTTACTTCCAGGGAAAAAGTCTCCTTTTAGTATTTCCAGTCTTTCTTCTGGCCGTCCTGTGTGTATTGCAGCTACTGGATTCTGTTTGGGTTTTATGCTTTTCCTGTTTTTCTGGTACTTCAGCTTGCTCTGACACTTCCTTTGAAATCGCCTCCAGTCGGCTTCCTTTCAGTTCCATGTTCCCTTAAAGGAACAGCCAGATTATCCTGGCCTGTCTTTGCCCAAAAGCAGCAGTAAATCAAGACTGAAACTACAGTTTGGTGCTTGACTGGCACATAATTAATAGAGATAATTCTGTTCCCAAAGAATTTTGGATCTATTTGACAGGATATGTGGCTTTAGACCCACCTGTCCCTCAAACTGGTCTGTATTAAAGATCGAGCAGTAGCTGTGTGTGGGTAATGACAGAGGTGAGAGAGAGCAGATACCAGCACTGTAAAATCTGAATGTTTTCCCACTACATACATGGGGTTTCATACTATTCTGGGATGTTTAAAAAGTAAAACACCTTTAACTTGTTGGTTGGCAAATTTCTCAGGTCTTTTGCTAAGGCAGGTTCTCACAGTGCTACTGAGGATGGAGACGGCCCACAGTCAAAGCTTCAGAAGATTCTGTGGGACTCACAACAGCAGAGTACACTCTCTGAAATGTGCAGGTTTTCACAGAAAGATGTGCCTACAAATCTAGATCCACTCCCACCCTGGTCCTACAATATGTATGTCTGGAAAAAGGCATATAATAAGTACTTAGGAATGAGAGCAGTACAGTAGGAAAATGTAATTCGTAAATATTTTTAAATAATAGTAAATTGTCCAATCAGAGGAAGGCAGCAACTTGGTTCATACACAGTAAAATGGAACAGTAACTTTAGGGGCATAAACATGAATATGAAAAACATATGAAATTCCCTGGCTCAGAGGAGTTGCCCAGCTCAGCCAGTCCTTTGCCTTCAGCCTTGGCTACATTTTGTAGCCTTTTTGCCTCCTACTTCTCAACAGTCAAACTTATCAGATTAGTGATGTGAGATGGGCCATTCCTGTCTATTGCCTTTATAGTTTGTTTGTTGGCCTTTGTCCATGAAATCACCTAGTCCTGCCTGGGATAGTGCTGTTCACTTATCAAGTCATAGAACAGCTCGAGCTGGAAGGGAGCCACAAGGATCATTGAGTCCAGCTCCCTGTTCCTCACAGGACTGTCTAACTAAACATACGACTGAGGGTGTCACCCAGACACTCCTTGAATGTCGATAGATTTTTGTAATATATATTAAACTAATACATGAATGGAATGTAATAATTCCTTTTGGCACTTTCCCAGCTATCAGTCACTGAATCAGTCACTCTTTGACACTGATTCCAGAGCTATTTTGGTTCTGCATGTTTAATTGAACCTGTGGCTATAGGAGGTGACAGCTCATCTGAGAGGACACTGTGTATTCCTGCATTTGGTTGTATTCTCAGGGACTCTTGCTAAAATGTAGAGAACTGTTGATGTGAATAGTGTTACTCAGGATTTGCATTGATTTACTGAAGCAAGAATCCAACTCGAATTTCTAAGCACTGAGAAAACCCCCCAAATTCTCTTTTTCCTGTGATGTAATAATGAGAAAGAGCGATTTAAGTAACTTCCAGGCACTGATATTTGGTTTTTATGCTTTCAGATCCCTTTTTATCCTTTGTTGTCTGTTCTTTCCATAGTCTTTAGTCCATCTTCTTTGTTCTTTGTACTTAAACTTTCATCCTTTTTCACTGATTACATCTGAATGCCAAATGGAAGACTCTAAAAATGTGATGAGCTTATGCAAGTTTTTGGTCAACTTGAGCCCAATGCCATAAACTGCCTGCAGCAGAGCTTGGTTGCTGGGTTTGAACAGAACCATGCTCTTTATGCTGGTCCTGCTTGGGGATTGTGCTGCTTGGCCAGTGGCTGGGGACCTGTTTCTAGCTGGCATCCTAATTCAGTTCAGTTGGGAAAAGGAAGGTTCTAAAAGAACTGGAGAAAAGGTGAATTTTGTGGTAGTAGTGTATCTTATTGAGTTAATGTAATATGGTCTCTGATGTATCAAGGAGACAGGAAAATTCTGAGAAGGGGAAAAAAAGGCAGTAAGAGAACAAGACTACAAACCTCTGTCATCCTAGTACTTTCTCCTGCCTCTGCTGCCCCTTGGGCTCGATCCTGGTATTATCTCTGGAGCTTCACAGGATGGCACCAAGTCTGAGAGACTCACCTTGGCTGTATGAGGTATGTGTCTCTCTCTGTGCTGATTTAAGCACTGACTTTCAGCTCACAAACCACATCTGTTTCTTGACACCTGTCTGACTCAGGCAAGAAGACTTTGCAAATCAAACTGAAGGCTTATTGTTTTTGAAGAATGTGTACTATACTCTCAAAACAAAGTGGTAGCAAAGAAAATTTTCTGTGGCTAATGCTGAAGATTTTTCTCAATTCACAGTCAAATACAACCCACACACAGAAAGGCTGCCATGGCACTTATGAAGATTAAACTGCATTTTTGTTGGATTTCTCAGACCCAGGAGAATTCACAGGGCAAGTTCACTTTCTGATTCATGGGTGAGCCGATCATTATCTTTTCTCATGTAAACTACATGCTCACTTTGGGAACAAGCTGCTCTTTGCAGTCTGGCCCTGAATCCCACAGTATGTGGGTGAGGGTTTCCATAACTCCCCTCTCAGCTGAATCTCACTCAGGGTTCCTAAGGTGAGACATTCACATGGTGGGCCCAGGTGCTTTTCATCTGACACTAAAATGTTTATGCAAAGTTTAGTTTGGAATATTTAGCTAGAAGGTACTAAGGGCATTACTCCAAGGAGCAAGCTAGAGAATACATTCAACCACACCAATGTTTCAGGTATTTAGTTTAAACATAGACTTACAACTGCTTCCTTATTAGAAAGTAATGATGTAAGGTTATTTTTCACTACACTGTACCTTACCTAAGGATTGTGCCTTTCCTTATTAGTCACTCTTTATTTTCCTTTTCATTTTACTCTTCTTACTCATGTCACTGGAGCGTGCATTGCCACTTGCACTGTGCAGGGTAGGGATTTCTGGTAGTAGTGCAGGATCTCCAATTAACCACTGGGCCATTAATCATCACCCTGAGGCATTTGGGGGAGGTTAATTAATTTTTCTTACAGACAGCATTTTAGAGGTGCCACACTTGGATGTTTGCACAAACAAGGCCTGCAGCTCTTGGAATAATGTGCTACCAACATGGCATGGAGCACATAGAAATTCTGGGTTTATAAAGGCTGGTTCAACCTACTGTGACTGCAGAGCTGCGCTTTATGTCCCCTTTTGTACACTATGAACTCTGGGCCAGGGCTCAGTTGAAAGGAGTGCTTTACCCTCTTAATCTTCTAGTTTTGATGAGGGAAAGTAAAGTCCCATTAGCTTCCTGCAATGTGAGTCACTGGTTGGATTGTCTCTTTTTTCGGTTAGTGTTTCATTGCTAAATTCAATGTAGGTGGCAGGTCACTGCCATAGTTGCGAGAGGCCAGGGAAGCAGCATCCAAATTATGCTGGGTGTCCTCTTGGAAGCGTTGCCAAGACTTTACAGGCATCCTTATTTGTACCACAGTGACCTGCCTTGCAGCTCTCTGATTTGTTCCATGTCTCTTGCAAAAAACCTGTCAGAGGCTTTGGTAGGTTTCCAAATAAAGGTGTTTCCCGTCGGCTGAGGACTGGGTTTGTCGGTTTAGCAAGATCCCCTTTTCACTTTCTTGCTCATACTGCCACAAAGCACACTTTGCTCTCCCAGTTGGGGGGTGCAAAGCAACGTGGTCCAGAGGAGTCATGAATCTGAGCCAAAAAAAAGTCCAGCTTGTGAAAGTATCTACTGATACTGTTCTGCTACAAAATTCATTGTTAAAAATGAAGCTGTTTGTGAGTTTTGTGGTATCTTCCCTTTTGTTTTATAGGTCTGAGAATGCTGGAAAATTAAATTTTATCTTTTTTGTTTGGTTGGGATTTTTTATGGTTCAAAACTACTTTTGAAGAACAGCAACAAAATCAAGTAAGGAAGTTGAATAGATGATAAAATTTCCAGGATTGAGCCAGAGAGATGATATTTTCTGTATGGTCTCCCTCTTGGCATCATGGTCATGCCAAATTTATTTCTCTTGTAATTTTACCAATAGCAAATGACTGTCATGAAACTTCTAAAATGCAGAACTGAAATTCCAAAAATATTGTGATCTGAAGTTTACTGTAAAGTGGAGAAAATCGTCCTGTTGCACTGAATGAATGTCACAGCAGGGCAGAAAGGCTTACGGAAGAAGGTTATACCTTAAGTAGTTCCTTTAGTTTTACATTTTCCTTCCAGATCATCAATGGAGAACAGGAACTACTACTTTGTCAGTGGGACTCTCTGGGGACTTTTCTTTTAAAATGTTATGAGGACATTGCTGTAAAATTTATGAGGACATTTGCAGCTGACTTTTATGCAAATGTTGACTGTGGTTGGGTGTACTGGGCTCTGGTGTCCCTCTGCCCCCTACACTGTCTATCAGCTCTTCTAATGGCATAGAAGTGTCACCGTTTAAAGAAGGAACAGCAGTGTATTGTTTCTGGATGCAGTGGAGAAAGAGGATCCTGGCAAGAAAAAAGTGGTTGAACTTTTGCTGTGACTGCAAATCTATCTTTTACCATCACTTTGATGTGAAGATTGTCATTGTGGTTCAAAAGCTGGCTTTGAGCTCTTCACTTCTGCAAACTGTGGATGAGATTGTAGCTAATAAGAACATTTTGCTTAATACTTCCTTGATATGAGCTATATGTTACATGTAATAATTAAACAACAGCTTTCACAAAATACCAAATGCCTTAAAAGTTGAGGCCTGTTTTCTCATCAGTGCCAACCCCAGATCACCCCCGTGACACTTATGCTCCCCATGATGAATGAGCCAGCCAACTTCCATGAATCCACTCTTGCTGATTTTTTTTATTTTTAGTAGAAATGAAAAACCCTCACCTTCTTAATTCAGTGGAATCGCTGGTCCACACAGCAACAAAAAAATGAGCAAAAACCATGATTTTAGGAAATGAAAAAGAGAATAAAAGAATCTATTAAGCTTCACCTTTAGAATTCTAGTTAGAAATGGATGTGTGGGGTATGATTATCCCAGCACCAAAAAACCTCCCATATCTCCAAGTTTGCTACTTGATAATTGGATCTGGTGACTTTGACATCCTATTTGTAGTTTTTGTAACGATGCCATACAATCCAATTCAATGCACACTCTGCTTGTGCTCTAGACTTTATTGCATACTTTTAAAATCTCCAGTTAAGTAACAAAAAGGAAATGAGATATAGGTCAAAGAAATCACATTTGAATATGTTAATACTTGTAGTGACTAATGGTCACTTACTGTGGATTGCCAAAGAGAAATGAGAGGAAAAACCTGAAAGGATTTCTAAGTAACTTTCCGTGTTGAAAGATCACTTTCCAAGGCGTGTTCCCTTGTATACATATCCCACAAACCTCCCACTGCTGACAGATTTTGCCCTGTCGTCACGGACAGACGCCTCATTTCAGAGATGCAAATTTGCATTTGCCCAACTGGTGTGTGTAGGAAGTTTCAGCTCAGCATCTCCACTTTACCTTTTTTTTTTTTACCCTCAAGGTGCATCTCGTTACAGACACTATGGGAGACTTTGAATCATTGCAACAGCCCAAGCAGTGTAAAGTCCTGCTGGAAGAGCATTTGTCACATTTTGACAAGTGCTCATAACTAGTTGGCTGCTTCATTTAATGCTAAATTGCTAGTGATGTTTGAGATAGATTTAAATGCATCATGCTGCTAGTCTTTGCTTGAAATTAAGAATTCTTGTACTCAAAATGTCCTGAGTTCTTCTAATACCTTGATGCCTTGCCAGCTCAGAAGAGCTTGGATCATAGAGTCATCAAAGTCTTTGGGCTGTGTTTGTTTGTTTGTTTGTTCATCAACAGCATGTGAGGTTTTATCCCTTTCATGAAGAATAATTTTGTTTTGTGTGGTCCAAGTTTTTCTCCATGTGCCTTCATCTTCCTGTGAGTCCTCTCAAAGGCAGAGCAGCTAGAGTGTATGTGTCATACCCTGAAACTCTGCCCTGGTTCCCATGTCCCTTGACGTGCTAGGTTGTGTACAAAAATGAAAAAAGGACCAGTTTCTGATCTCAGGGAGGCTGAGCCTACTTACTCGAGGAGAAGATATTCTTGTAAAACACAGTTCATTTTGGAATAGCAGATTTCTGTTGAGGTCAGATTGCTTGACTTAAAACATCTTTTCTGTCTCTGGCTTTTGCCGCCTTGTTTACAGGAGCTCCTGAAGCTTGTGAGCAGAGTTGCATGGTTGGGAACAGCACCTTCCTCAAAGCCCCAACCAACAGAGGACTGCTGGGGCTGACTGGAGTTGTCCAGGCAAACAATAAATAAGAAAGACTTTGATAATGGGGACAAGCAAGATAATGCTTGAAGCAGCCAAGGGGAACCTTGTAGGAAGAGAAGAAAAATTACCGTAACAAATGTTTCCTTAACAGGACCTAGGGAAAGGCTGACCTTGTCAGGGCCCACAAATGTCTCTTGCAGAAACCGAGAAGTGAGGACTAAGGTCCAGAGAAGGGGTGTAGGAGGATAAGAAGGTCAGTTATCTCAGTTTTACTATGCAAAAGAACCTGTAAGACTCAGGACAGAAGGACTCAGGGATGTGGTAGTGTGTTTTCCTTGGGAAAAGGGCAGGACTCTGGGCCAGAAGGAAGTCTGAGCCAGCTGCTTTGGGCAACTGTGGTTTAAATCTCCTCACAGGAAAGTCCCTCTAACGTAAGTGTGTAGCACTGAAAAGCTGCAGTGATTGCAGCATTTGTCTTGACAAGGCCTGTGACCACGACTACTCTGCCAGCCTTCATAACACAGCTACTCAATAGCGTTAACTAACAGCTATTAGAAACAATCTTGTTTGGCTTCTTGTTTGGCAATGCAAAAAAAGCTGGTGTCACTGGGTATTTTTAAGCTGGTCTTCCAGTAATGCATGACAAAACACTGTCTGTGTTAATCATGTGCTAAGTAATCCAGAGTGAGCACATGTTCTATATGTCAAGTGCATCTTAGTAAAACCTTCAGTCAAGAAGTCCTCTTGGTAAACCTAAAACTTTACCACTTCATGCTACTTAGTTCTTCTTTGTAAGGTTTGTTTTATTTGCTTTAGGTTTACTTGAGGAAGCAAACATAGAACACAAGAAAAAAAGCAGCTTCACATTTTCTAAATTATTCTCTTCTAATTTTATACAAAACCACATTTCCATTGAATTCACAAATAGTTTCAGCCCGCCTAAAACTGCATTTTAACAAAAATTATAAGTCCCAGATTTTTTTTCACCAACCTGCATTCTTTTCTATTAATTTTCAAGATCTGGAAAATGTCATGTAGATGTCTTTCATAATCTCCAAGGAATAGTATCTTTTTCTTGTCTTTCTGAATTAAATATTTTTAAAATGCAAACCCTCATTTGTTATTACTGGAAGTCGTTTTGATGTTCAGGCTTTTTACCCTAGCCATCCTCCTTTTCCAAACCTTCTTTGGGGTCTGTACATCTCAGGGAAACTTTTAGCCAAACCACAGCAGTGGAGAAGCACTGACTGACTTGTGCAGAGGTGGTGAGGTGAGGGCTACAGTGAAACAGAAGCTTCAGGCTCAGTTTCAGTGTGGTTGCATGACCACTCTAGTGTCGAAAAGTTGCTGATATCTTTTTTTGGTGAAGATTTCAGAATGTTAGACACATTACCACTTAATTACATTAAGTAGCAATGTGATTAACATCCTTACACTACAATATTATTTACGTTAATTCATTAATTACTCGCATTACTACTTTTTGTAAGCAGTTTTCTTTTTGTCTGCAAATGACTCTTGATGGTCTCAGTCCCTTGCAGGAGATAGGGTATGATCTCAAGTGATTCCTTCCCTTCTTCCTCACTTTTGTCAAAGTTATGCAGAAAATCAGCACTTCTCAACTTCTTTAACAATCAGAAATGTATTAGTCAAAATATTTCTATTTTTGTGTTTATTATGCCTAAAGACAAATACAAATTTAAATTGGAAGAGAAATGGAGCTGTAATAAAGCAAATATAATGTAACCAAGCTCAGCTTGGTGAGAAGCTTTTAATTGTTTCTTCTTTTAACTATATGATGCTTTGACCCTGGCTGGATGCCAGGTGTCCACTCAAGCTGCTCTATCACTTCTCCCCTCTTCCCCTCAGCAGGAGAGATAATATAAGGAAAGGCTCATGGGTCAAAATAAGGGCAGGGAGAGATCACTCACCATTTGCCAATGTGAGCAAAACAGACTCAGCCTGGGGAAATTAGTTTAATTTATCACCAATCAAACCAGAGCAGGATAATGACAAATAAGACCAAATCTTAAAGCACCTTCCCCCCACACTCCCTTCTTCCTGGGCTTAACTTTACTCCAGATTTTCTCTACCTCCTCCCCTCAGCAGCACAGGGGTGTGGGAATGGGGGTTTTGGTCAGTTCATCACCCGTTACCTCTGCTACTTCTTCCTCCTCAGGAGGACTCCTCATACTCTTTCCCGGCTCCAGCATGGGCTTCTCTCTCCATGGGGCCACAGGTCCTGCCAGGAGCCTGCTGCAGCATGGGCTTCCCAAGAGGTCACAGCCTCCTTTGGGCATCCCCCTGGTCCAATGTGGGATCATCCATGGGCTGCAGGTGGATTTCTGCTCCATCATGGACCTCCATGGGCTGCAGGGGCACAGCTACCTCAGCACGGTCTGCACCATAGACTACAGGGGAATCTCAGCTCCAGTGCCTGGAGCACCTCCTACCCCTCCTTCTGCACTTCCTTGGGGTCTGCAGAGTGCTTTCTCTCATGTATCCTCCGTGCTTCATCCATCTGCATTTGCACAGGGTTTTTTCCCCTCCTAAATACATTATCCCAGATGTGCTGCCTCGGTTGGTGATTGCCAATTGACAAGTCCCTCCTTGGAGCTAGATGGCATTGGCTCTGTCAGACATGGGGGAAGATTCTAGCAGCTTCTCAGAAAAGCCACCCCTGTTGCCCACCTGCTACCAAAACCCTACCATGCAAATCCAACAAAGGCTGTTTTTTTCATCCTTCTTTCCAATTATAGGCTTTGCCTTCAACTTTGATATCTCCACTTCTGTGAAAAGGTGGTTGGCTACCCCAGGGGCTGTAGACAGCGTAGAGTTGATTTAGAGAGAAATCTGCTCTCAGAACACTGGATATTCAGCTTCCATATGTACATAGCAGCAAGCAACCAGCAGTGCTAGGATGGATGCTGGGATGTTCACAGGTGCAGCAGTCTCCTCATAACTTGCACTTTTGATAGGTGAGAGGTTAATTTCTCCCAACAGGCATATGATTTGTCCATAATTGCATCAAAGCAATCTATAGTATTTCTAGATCTGTAACGTATGAAGTGCAACCTATAATTAGTGAAAATTGCCTTCTTCCTTCAGATAACGATTCTGTCAGTCACGCAAGCATTGAACTGCATGAAATCACTGGATTGCATCACAGCCTCTAAAGTTCCAGAGATATTGAGCAAGTTACCTGTGGAACTTTTGTGCTTGGGACTTATTATGTATTTAATCATCAGGGATTGCACAATGATTAAATCTCCGCATTTGGCCGTGATCCTTTCAGCTAATGCCTTCTTATGCCTATTGGTCTGTCAAAGGAGTCCTAAACCACTGGAAATTACAGAAGGGAATTTCCCCCATTCAGTTCTGTTTTTCCTGTATTGCTGTAATGCTTTATTTTCATCAGTTCAGACAAGGTAGCAATATGCACTAAAACAACATCTCTTTGTGAGGATGAATAAACATGGAAATTGTGGTTAACTGCCAGTCAATTAACAAGTGTCAGTGTTTCTCATTGTAGAGTACAGGTGAAGATATAGACAGTGTCTAACATCCAAGTAGGTAGGAGATGTTTTGGGCTTTCTTATTTTACTCTTTCATGTTTAATATTAAGACCTAAACCCATAAAGTGACTATAAGCTTTAGTCTATCAATCAAATAGTTAATGATCATAAAATTCCTTCTCTATCTTTCTCTTCAGAAGTTAATGGAGCCTTGCATCTGTAGGTCTGTTTTAGGAGCTGCATGGTCAAATAGATTACCATTGTGGGGCTACAGTTTCAAAGCTGATCCCCCCAAAATAATGGCCATTTTCCCACTGGTATAGGGGTGTTTATCAAGGCTGAACTATTAACTCCCTTCAGCACTTCAGACTTTAGGCAGGTCCTTTGGGATAAAAGAGAGGAGCATATTACCAGGTTGTAGCAGCCTGGTGACCTGGAAAAGTGCAGATACAGGGGCTATAGCTTTGCAGGTGGTGTCTGAGAGCAGTTTGACTCCCCAGCTCTCCTCTGGAACATTCCCAAAATGCTCAGAACTGTCAGTTTCCCAATATATATATATAATACATAAATAAATAAATATATAAATATTATTATTTATTATTATAAATATTATTATAAATATATAATTATATATATATA
>VYXB01010734.1:2169822-2245307 GCA_013397135.1 Pachyramphus minor
TATAAATATATAATTATATATATATAAAATATGAAAAAGGCTCAGTTTTCCCTGATGGGTCTCCTCTCCTTCCACAGCTCTAACTGAATGGCTCTGCAGCACTGGCACCTAGGCTGTCTTTGCCTCATCTTTTGTAATACTGTTTCCAAAAAGCAGCATTTGAAAGAAGCCTCCAAGACCCAATTTGTGAGCTTTCAAAGTCAGGCACCTGCTGGTGCACTGGGTACCATCAGTACCTGATTATTCATTTTTCATTCCCCTCATTCCTGTTACACATTCACGACATTTCCCAACACTTCTTAACATATATGCATGTCCTTATAAGGTCTCTGAGGGTCTTCAGTGGCGTCTCTAAGTAACTGCCCTGTGAACTTCCTCAAGACAATGCACCTGGTTAAACAGTAACTGGGTATTGCCTTGCTGGCTGCCTCACTTCCCCTCCTCATTGTTTCTTTAAATCACTTGGCTCAGCTATCTGTAGTTTCTGTGTTCTAAGTACTATCAGTTCTTGTTACATCTCTAAACCCAGACATCAATACATGCAGGAGGGTTTGATCCCATTCCTTCTGGCCCCTGGGACAACAGGAGGGAAATCCTAGGAGAGGTTGAACACTTCGTCAATTTGTGTTTTGGTGCTTTATCTTATTGTGAGTCCAGCATCAGGGAGGGAGAGCAAGGTCTGTGGGGGAACCTGAGCAGGGACAACAGGAGGGAGGGAAGCTGAGAAGCTTACAGCAAAGTCAAGTCAGGAAGACAAATCAGTTGGGAAACTAAAATAAGAAAGGAGAGTTAAATGTGACAAACCCAGAAAAAATAACATGGGCTTGATCATGGCTTGGGAAGAAACCCAAGTTTAAGATCACGCTCAGGGTAGGGCCATGTCCAGCTGAAGTTTAAGTATCTACAGGTGTATTCACACTGGGCTTTCACATCCTTTCCTGGCCAACCTGTCCCAGTGCTTCCCCTGTTTGCTATGGAGAGGGGATTTCCCTGTGGCTGATGGGAATTTCCCTTTTCACAACTTGGGGCTGATGCCCCTTGTGCTTTGGCTGTGCACCTCTGAGGAGTCTCTGGACACATCCTTCTCCACACAGCCTCGCAGGCCCCAGGGCAGGGCAATGACAGCTTCCCTGGACTGGGCAGCCCTCTCATGTGCAGCCTTTGAATTGCTGCAGTATGAAGACACAGGGAAACTAGGCTGGAAGTCTGGTTAGATCAGGGTGGACAACAGTCACCATCCCCTTGTTCCCAAGGAAAAATGAACAATCACCTCCCTTGAACACATAAGCACCTCTATGTTTCTATTTTTTCTTTTTTTTTTTTTTTACCCCCGTTTGCATTATGGGACTGTAAAGTAAAGACTGAGAAGATACAGTGATGCATCATATCAGCACTAGCAGAGCTTTCTTCAGCCATTTGCATTAAAACCTTTTGGCTATTTTTTTTCTTTTTAATTTACTTTGTGCAAGTAAACCAAAGGCACTTTTTACACAAGAAGTACAAACAAAATGACAGTGCTCCTAAAGTTTGGGCCCCCTCCTGGCTTTTCTTCTAAATCTAAATCTTAACCTTACCCTAATTTCCTAAATCAAACAAACCATGACATAAAAGGAGCACCATGAGCACGAGTCCAGCTGCCACAGGAGGAGGCACGATGCCAGCCTTGGTCACTGGTGGAGTGATGAAAACTGCCTGAGGGCAGGAGTACAGGGTACTCTGCCTTCATGGTGTCATTGCTCTGGTATCCAAACCTCTGGGGCTTAGGTAGCAGTGTCAAAGCTCAGATGAGAAGATTCTCTCCAAAAAGCACTGAATGGAGAGGAAATAGAGCTGTAGAGTCAGAAGGGAGACTTCAGATGCAAGGCCATCTCCATCTAGATAACAGTATGGCCTAGGAAATGGTGTAAGAAACACCGAAGTTGGGTATAGGTGTAATAGATTTGGGATCCTTGAAATTTGTGTGTAAAGGAAAAAACTATCAAGCTAAACTGTCCCAGTTTCAGGTGTTACCACTCTAGTTAAGGTAGTGTGAGGCCTTGCCTAATGTTGACAGATAGTCCTTATCAGTCTCCAGGTTTAGCTGCATACTGAGAGCACTGATCTTTATGGATTTTTATGGCATTTCACTATGATCCATAAAATATTTACATCAGGACACGGGTTCTTTGTGGCCTCTTCCCTTGTCCCTTGGCCAGGGGCTGTGGCTCTGCAGAGAAGCCTCTCCAGTATGTGTGAGGCCATGCACGCTGCAAGGCTGCTAATGTATACCCCAGCCATACGAGATTCCCTAAATTCTGGCTATTGCATAGAGAAATTATTTTCTCTGAATAACAATCTGTTCTAGAGTTGAAGCTGTTTACATTTCTAGAAAGAGGTACTGGCATTCTGTGAAGGATGACCATGTCCCTGAGCTCTACCTTAAGAGAAGCCGCTTAAAGCTCAGGTTACTCTATAAGCACCTGGAGCCGGTGGCAGCTCCTGTGTACACCAGCTGACCAGGACATGGCCTGCAGCCAAACCATTATTTGGATCGCTAAACAGCATGGGAAAGTACCGTCCTTCAGTAGCAGCTCAAACAGTGTGCTTGACATGATGACAGAGCCTGTCCCTGGTGGTTTCTCCAGAGCCATGTGAGGCAATTCTAAGATTCTGTGTTTTTGTTGAATGTTCAGGAGTTGCAATACTCAAGTACGGTTTGGGATGGGAAAGCTACAGCTATTGTTTATGAAGCAGCATTAATGCATCCTGGACAGCACAGATTCAGTGGAAAATATAGATCCTATTTCAGGTTGCTTTTAAGCTCGCTCTGTTTTAGATGAAATAGTTCAGGTGTGTAACAAATGGGCTGAAAGTGATGGCAGAGAATACATGGTATAGGAAGCTGAAGAAACCCATTTCCATGAATACTCAATATTGCTCATATGTTCTTGCCAATACTACAATCTAGATTTCAGAAAGCAGTAATCTGCAAAGCCTGATGCTACTGTGTCAGCCAACCAATATATATTAATGTAGTGCTTTGGTATCATCACAGCTAGTGACCCAGCTCCTGTAAGCACACCATACTGAAATGAATCTGGCTGGGTCAGCCCACCTCCATCAGTCTCCAGGTTGGGTTTATTAAACTAGGACACAGCAGACACACAGTTTCTGTAGGTAACGTTGAGACTTACCTACATTTGACTTTCCTCATTTCACAACCCACACTCCTACCCCTAAAACTACACATCCTTCACCCACAGAACCATTACCTCACAGCCTTTTATTTCCTTTTCTTTTAGACCGAATCTATCAAGCTACTTAAAAAAAAAATAAAAAATATTCCCCAGCACACTGTTACACTCTTATCTCCGGTTATAGTACCAGGAAGGTGTGCTGGGGCCAAATCAGGCACAATGGAATTTGCTGTGGGGAAACCCGCTGATGACAGTGGAACCCGCCTGCATGTGAATTCCCGTGGCTCCTGCCACCCCTTTATAAGCAGGTGGAGATGAGGCAGGGCTGGCAGCACAGGCAGGCAGCAGCTGAGCACTCACTGGAGCACAGCAGTGTGTGTGCAGTGGGAATGGCTGGCTTCAGCAGCAAGAGCGTGGCCCTGGTCTCCCTGCTGGGGCTCCTGGCACTGCTCCTGTGTGGCACTTCCGAAGGTGAGTGAACTCTGGTGTTCTGCCCCAGGAAACACTTCTTGGTGCTGCTCCCAGCTGGCAGCAGGAGGAGGGAGAGGTGGGGGGGAATGGTTTCAGCAAAGTATGCTGCCTCATCCTCCTCTTCTGACAAGAGGGAACTTGGGGGGGCTGAACAGCAAGTACCTAGAGAACACAGCAGATCGGGCCAAATGGGTTTTATTTACTTTGCTGTCTTCCTTCATTCCAGCACACAGCAATCATGATTGCTGCCTGTCTTACACCAAAGTGCGTCTGCCTCGGTGGGCCCTGAAGGGTTACACTGAACAGCTCTCCAGTGAAGTCTGCGATATCCCTGCAATCATGTAAGTTACTTTTCAGAAGATCCTCCAGTTTTTCTGATATGTATTAACCTTAGGATGTCTGTTTGGGCAGAAACAATTATGTGAATGATTTTTCTTGCTTTTTCAAAAAACTAAATTAACTGAATAAATTGCATATAATACCTGTAAACAAAACACACAACCTCTAGTTGACAGGGACTGCTAACTCATGGGAGAGTCATACAATGTAAATAATAAATCTGACTGTTTAGGAATCAGCTGTGCAAACAAAGACGTGCTTCGTCTCCTGCTGAGGGCCAGTCTAGCCAACACAGGGTGTTTCATTGCCAAGACCTGTTAGCAGACACATAAGTGATAAGAGTTCTCTTAATTCACAGGGATCGGATTTCCTTTTCCACAAGGTTTTGACCCCCCTAGATGCTGATCTGTCACTTTAGCTTGACAGCAACTAATATCCTTAATCTCGCAAATTATTCCAGGTATCCAGCGAAGGTCTTTGTCTCAATGGATCAAATAAATTGAACACAACTTTATGGTGCAAACAATGATCCCTGAGACTGAAGCAGCTATTACATTTAAATTTCATTGGGTGGTTTTTTTGTTCATATGGTATTGGAGGAGTTTGGAGTATCCCATATCTAAATGGCATTTACAAAAGCAGTTGTTATTGTTCATTATATAGAGTAACTATGACATTTTTTTTTAAAAAAAATGCATCTTCACGGATTTACTAGCAGGGATTTCTAATTCTTATTAATTCTTATTTCTTATAAAGAAATACTTATTTCTTTACCATTATTTCTTTTCCAGTTTCCACACCAACAGTGGGCTGAAGGCCTGTGTAAATCCTAAGGAAGGCTGGGTGAAGAAGCATCTTCTTTTTCTCAGGTAGGAATCTAAAACAACTAAGTACTGACAGGGCGATGAAAACAGGGCATATATGAAAGCTTGTTTCTTACATCTCCTGAATGCCATTTCTGATGGCATTGGTGAACACATTTGTCTTTCCATCTCCTGTCAGAATTGGCTACTCCTTTTTAGAGTCTTCTCAGGGACAGTCATGTTACATGTCCCTTTTCCTACCTGAACTATTCTCTCAGAGAAGAAACCTATAACTGATCTGTGGCTGAGGTCTTTATTTATGTGTGTTCTCTCTTTCTTTCAACAGCCATAAGCTCAAGAGGATGTCAGTCTGATATGGTTTCTGGCAAGGAACTGAACACAGACATGGCTGAAGAACCAACAGGTTCAACCTGTTGGTTGAGATGCTCTTGTACACTGTTGTGTGCTTACTCACCTCTCACTCAGGCTTCTTTGGAACCGTTGAACTTCTCCAGTTGATTCATATTGCATCGCTCTGTTGCTTGAATTAAGCATTTTGTTACAGTTTCTATTCTTACTAATATGTGTACTAATATGACACGATATTATTTAGTAAAGACTACATTACGCTGTTGTACAGTTTGAATTTTATTAAGTTTATTGCATGTTGGTTTTGTTTTGTTCTGCATGTGTAAAGTGGGTTATTTATTCTGTTTATTTTATTACTGTCTTGTGCCAAGATGTTTCCTTTTAGCTGTAGTTAGCATTATAATAATTGAGCTATTGTTAAACAAAGTCTGCCTGTGGAAAAAAAAGTGGAAATTGGAGTTTAAAAAAAAATAAATGTTAAAATCAGCACTCTCTGTGTGATATGTTTATTTTTTTAACTGAAAAATGTGGCTTCCCCTTGAAATGTAGCCTGTGTAGTCCTCTCACTGTCAGCACTGGGGTCTTATGGATAAAGGTACCCTGGCTTGGTACCTTTTAGTCATAGAGGTGCAAGCATTAATTTTAAGTTAAACTTTTATAGAAAATATTTTCGTGCCCTTGAAGGAGGAGCTGAGATGTACTGGGTTTTTTAAATGGTGGTCATGAGTGGAAGGCTGTTATTTTTCATTTGAAAACTTGCTAGGACTAAAACAATCCGCTTGTCACTATGTAAATCTGGGAGCGAGATAATTTAGCCTTAATTCCCAGCAGGTGGATTCCATGTCCTGATATTGAGGATATCAGGTGAGAAGCTATCAGCTTCCCAGGGAGAAGTTATTACCCAGCATGTTCCCTAACCTTTCCCCCCTACCTGGTGTAGGCTCCTGTTTGGGATCAGAGAGTTCATAGGCTAAATCAGCTACCAACAAAATGGTACAGACAAGACAAATGGATCTGTGTTAAAAGTGTCAGAGGGTGAAGTTCCCCAAGCCTACCCTGGGAACAGGTAAGCATTGGTGGAGATGTTAGGAACCAGAGCTGTAATGAACTTGGTATAGAAAAGCCTGGAGACTAAGCTAGTGAATTCAAAGCAGGGGAGCAAAATAAGAAAGTGAAGACAAATGTGTGGAATACTGTGGCTGGCTCTTTACTTCCTAGTTGGGCCTGTTAAAAGTTTTCTATTGCTTCTGTAATTTGTCCTTCCTCTGGTCATCCATGGTTGCATTGCTACAAAACCTCATGTACTTCATCCATTGTGGGATTTCTTTTTAGTTCCTCTTACTCTGGTTGAATTTTTTTTTATATCCAACCTCTTTTGAAGAAAAAAAAAAAAGAAAATACTTGTTTCTATGCTCAGTATCAGAAATGGACAAGGTTGTTATGTTACTGGTACAAATGTCTGTGTAAAAACAACATGTCCCTCCATTAATTTCTGAGGATACAAACAGTTATAAGCGAGTGCTGCATCTCCAAAATCATCAGATCAGAGGCGCATTTTTGTAAGTAACCTTAAGTGCTCAGTTAAAAGTTTGGACAGCTCTGTAAATCATGACCATTTCTAGGAAACCTTGAATCCTCATTACTTTGGTGGGACTGTTTTGCATCTATGTAGCTGAGTTTCTTCTTCCTCTCTATCTTTGGCCTTCAGCTTCTAATTCAGCATGTGCAATTTTGTTGAATAATTTGAGATGCAGTATTAGATGACTATGGTAATTTGGGGACTTTTCCCTTTCCATTTACATAATTTTTCAAAAAAAATTATTTTTGCTGAGGCTTTTGATTATAGCTTGGATATCCCTTGGGAAGTGGGTGTAAGAGCTTTTCCTTCAAAGTCTCTGCACAACTACATACTTCAGTTTCAAAGTCTCCTGCTTGCGCTGTATTGAGACCAGTCCTCAGTGATTCTTGTGCCAGCTGAAACCTGCATGTAGCCTGACATCACTCCTGGTGAACTGGAGTGCATCATTCAGCTGTAATTTTTTTAGAACTGAATCAGGGAACTCATGAACCAAGAAGGGCTTTAAGCTCATGACACTGTCACTTGATTCTAATGGCATCCATTCAGCTGGATAAACATCAAACCAATACAGATGGATCAATTGTAACAAGCCTTCTGTATGCTGAGTTCAGCTGTGTTACACCCTGGCAGTCTTGTTCCAAATACCAGGCTACAGGCCTTTGCCAAAATATGAATCATAAAAGAAGCTTTTAGTCTCCAGATTAAACCCAGTGCATTGTCCATGCTAAGTTTACTAAGCAATTATAGTTGTATGGCTGTACATAAATGAAATCTATGATCTATGTTCCTGTGATCTTGTGGTTGCTGTGTTCTGGGAGGTGTCGGCCTTTACTGTGCAGTGTTGCAGTACTAACTCTGAAAAGGCTTTTAAATTACTGTGTTTCTTCCTTCTGCATTTCTAACTGCAGATAGCTTCCAGCCAAAGCTCCCCTAGAGCTGCTGGTGTTGGAACATTTAAATACAACATAAAATAGGTGCAGTCCTGTGGCTGCTATTATAAAAGCAGCAGATGAAATTTAGAATACTGTATGGTTGAAACAGAAATGTGTCAGGAAAANCATTACCTGTAGTAGCTCATGTAAATGAACCCAGGCACTTGCTTAATAGTCTTTTAGCTTCCTTGAATTTATCGTATTATTCAAAGATTATGGAATCAAAAATACATATTAAATGTAAAAGCAGCAGATGAAATTTAGAATACTGTATGGTTGAAACAGAAATGTGTCAGGAAAAGTAGAGACTAAAATACTATTGTTAATTCTTATTATTAATTTACAACAGCATTTCTGTTGTTTTGCTTTTATGACTTCAGTTATACCACCAAAATAAAGTAACAATTTTATTTGTAAGCACTTGAATCTACATTTTTTCTCCTTCACTTCTTTACTGCTGGAGATGGATGTAATGGCTCACAGCCTTTAGAGAAGATTTAGTGTGTTAGGCCAGCATTAGCTCTTTCCTGTGCCATAGTGAATGAGAAGACACACAGAGGTAGCTGTAATAAGATATCAGATATGCTCTTCTGTTAGCTGACACTTGGTAAGACATGCTCATAGTAAGAATGAGGGGGAGAGAGAAAGACACCAACTTCTGGAAATGGGAACAGTGTGGCCCAGCACTTGGGATTCCTGGTGAGGAAGCCTGAATGATGGGATCCATGTGATGGACAGCTACAGGACAAAGCAGCTTAGGAAACATAAAACATTGAAATAGTCCAGTTGGAGTACCATGATTAGTGAAGCCATGTATCAAAGTGTACAAAACAGTGCACAAAGCATTTCTAATCTCTTAGCCAACATTTAGGTACACTTGTGATTCAGCCTGTAACTGTCTTTTCTCCTGGCAACATTCCCATAAGCAAAGGTAAAACATTTCTGTGTAGGCAAAAATGTTATGTGTAGGATGGTCTAGTACAACAAGTACTTGACTCTTCCTATAGCTCTTGGATGATAAAATTTAGTCAAAACATATATTGTTCTGAACGTGGCTTGCAAAGGAATAAACCCTGTTCCAAGAATTCATAGACACAACTATTGAGGTGATAGCAGATGGTATCCTAAGAGCAGAGAAACATTACAATTTGTTGAGAGCTACAGACTCATACCTGGGGGGAACAGCAGGTGCTATGCACTGACTGATCAAGCCACCTGATTTGAGTTGTGCCAGTGAGATGGGTTCAGGTGAGTGGTCCAATTTGCAGTGAAACTGTCAATTACAGTGTCGAGATTAAACGAGTAATTTAATATCCTTGCAGCATCATTGGTCAGGCACAAAGCTACTGATAACACTATAAACTTACAAAGTAGAAAAATAGGAATTTGATAGATTTAATGTGGCAGATAAACCAAGCTGTAGAGTGACTTCAAATGTTCACTCAAATGTGGCAGTATCTCATGTATGAATAAGCTGTGTTATATAGCTGTATTTAGGGAATACAAATCAAAATGTTCATGCAAAAGTTTGTCATGCTTATTTGAAAAATAACATTTTAGCTATATGTCCTACTACAGTGATTTCTTTTTTTCAAATGTACATTTAATAGAGCTGGTTCAAAAAGATGACTGTCTTGCTGTGAGGATCTGAATGTTTCACATTGTTATGACTTGGAGTAAATGGTCAAAATGTCTTTCAAAAATGATGGAAATCTCAGAGATATATGAGATACTGTAAATCCCAGAGGTGCTTACTCTATAGCATCCTCCAGTTTGGTATGAGAGTAGGCAAAAATGTTTCATTAATTTGAAACTGGGTAGTGCTGTATTATTGCTGATTACAAATAATGGCTGATATACACTCATCTTGTCTCACACATCCATATGAAGTACATTGAAATGATGGTAAAGAAACTTAGAAAAAAGACAATGTAATAGGATTACCACACTTAGTGAAGGCATACAAAACCATAGAATGGTTTGGGCAGGAAGAGACTTTAAAGATCATCCAGTTTCAACCCCCCTGCCATGGGCAGGGTCAGCTTCCACTAGAGTGGGTTGCTCAAAGCCCTATCCCACCCCATCCAATCTGGCCATGAAACTGATATGTAGAAAGCATAATGTGAAATGTTTAATAAATGCTGGCATTACAAAAATTAAACATAAAATCACAAAAGAGTTACTTTTTTTTAATTAAAACAATGGTGAGATGAACATACTTCTACTTTAGGGAAGCTGTGTTTTCTAAAACAAAGTGGTTTTCACTAATCTTTTTCAATGCTACTCTACACTCACTAGAAATCCTGTTATTTGTCAGGAGATTTTGCTTCTTCGGCTCATGGTTTGACCCAATTGTGTATTATGTAGATGTAGAAGAGCTCCTCTATTTTTCTCACTAGGTGCATCTAGAAAACTCCCTGGCTTTTATCTTGCAGCTCAGACAATGTGACTGCAGAATACTCATGTAATTACCCCATACCATCAGCTTTGCCTTGTCTTGATTGGATGATGCAGAGCTCTACTTAACCAAAAGGTCTTCAGCCCCCCATGGTCTGCACCATGGAAAGAAAGATTAAAGCCTTTCTGAGTTCTTCTCCAAAATGGTAAAATAAGTATCTCTTACTAATTTTTTTTTGTGTTGAGTTTTTTTTGTTGTCAGGTAAACTCATCAGCTTTGCACGGTTAAAGAGAAAAAGCTCTCCCTTAAAAAGTGGACAGCAAGGAAAAACTTGTTTCAGCTAAGTGAAAATTTGACTGAAACAAGTAAGGATGTAGGCAACTGCCTGACTGCATGGGATATGCAAGCAATTTGTCAGCGATGGAAGACAGAAAAAAAGAACACAGAAGAGACTGTTCCATTTTGATACTCATTATTATCTCACTGTGGGTGAACAGCACATCCAACTATTTCTGTGAAAAGAAACTTGTAGGTGACACACTTTCTTGCTAAATTGCAACTAGTAATTTCTTTTTTTTTAATTTGAGATTTTTAAATTGATGAAAACAGCCATGCAAAGATGAAAAACAATCTTTGGGAAAGAGAACACTTTGTCTGTTCTGTAACACGCTGTCATGTGTCATTTCTTTCTCCTAGAATAGCTCTTACCTAGCAAAGAGCAAACTCCCAGAAGATCACGTGCCTTATACAAGTATTAGAGTTTTAACATTTTTCATGGCTGTGGCATAATGATTAGCACTGGAAATAACAGAGCAGAAGTGAGAAGAAGTTCTAGCAATGCACAGAGAAGTGTATGCATGTAGCTGAGTCTGTTTGGGCAAGAGGAAGCAAGTTATCTATGCCAGAATAAAACAACCTTGAAAAAACATTATGTAAACCCCTTTAATTCACCAAGCAGGAACAAGGAACTATCAGAGCACAGTCCTTCTGCATTTGACAGACCTGACAATCATGAGAAAGGACAGCACACAAAAACCCCCCTTAGTAAAAATTCGCTGTACCCAATATTGACATAACAGAAATAGGAAGTGGCTTTCTACATCTTTCCCTTAACTCAGACTACTCTTGGGCTGGCCTTTATGATTGAGTTCAGCATACCACAGACTGACCTACTTCAGAGCAAGTGGGTCATGATACAACTTTAAATCAGGAAGCTTAAAACCCAGTCTTCTCTGCAAGCGTATTTGAGTCAGAAACACTTGCTTCTTGCTATCCTTAGGGTGGTACATTGGCTCAAGAAAAGATTGTCAGAACAGAAAGAAAGGGTTCTCAAGAGGAAGTTTTTCATTGTAACTGCATTGATTTTCTTTCACGTTGTCTGACACAGTTGTCTCCATTGTAGATAAGGGTATATTGCAGTCTTTCAAAGACTCTTGAATATAGACTGATCAGGTTTATAGTATCTTAACTTTTTGCCACTCCTGGAAGCCACTGACATAAGCAAAAATGCACAGGGAGCAACTGATATATAAGTTATCTTTCCAGGCTAATATAACCAATACTTTTCATCTCTGTACATAAAAGCTGATTATTTCATCCTGGATGTATGTCTCAGCACTTAATTTTTCTTTCCAGTTTAGATATCTTTTAACTCCCTACAGTGCGGATTCTTTAAAGATGGCCTTTCACGACTCAGATGCTGTGTGCAGTCTCGAGATACTAAAACAATATTAGGGCAACAGTTTTGCCCCATAGTATGAAGATTTTCCATCTAAAAGCGTACACTAGTTGCTCATTTCCAAGAACTTGAAGAAGAGTTGTATATCTGCTTAACAGTCAAGGTTTAATGGTATGGACATCTGCTCAGTCTGCTGTATCATCGGAATCCCTCCTTGATTATGCTTCAAATAGTAAGTCCTCCCCTTCACTCCTGCACTACAGTTTTACCTTTTCTGTCTAAAACCTCCTCAGGTAATCCAACCTGTGCTACAGCTCTGGTTCTGATTTGTCATAAAGACACACTGTCAGTCACTATAAATGTATTTTGCATCCAGGCCTGTCCTGGGTAGCACTGGGAAAAGCTTTTTCTCAGCATAGTGTCAGCCCTTGTCTCTCACTGAGGTGGTCAGCAACTTGTCCTAGTTACTATACAGGAATGGAACCAACAAGGCGATTATGCCAGTGCCTCTTTGGGTCAGCCTGGATAGCAGGCACAGAATTTAGAGGGATTGGCTTCTGTTGTGACTCCACTGCTCCCTAATCTTCCACTTAGAGAAGCAAGGAAAGGAGGTGAAAGCTGAGGCCTGATTTGACTTATTATCTTCCAGTGCCATTATTGCCTCTTAATCCCAGGTGACAACAAGCTGTGAGATGTCCGTGTTCAGATGGAGGTTTACTGCAAGAAAGTGAGGGGAGCAGGTGCTGAATCAACAGGTACTGACATCATGGAGCTTTGGAGTCTTTCCACTTCCCTCTCCCCTGTTTTGACTGGAGGTGCATTTCCTTTCATGTCTCATAGAAAAACAACAAAAAAAAGCTTGTTGGTATAAGATATGTAAAACTTTAAAAAAATGATTGCTCAAGAATAGCACAATAGCATCATTGGGTCAATGATGCAAACTCAATCTTGGAGAACAGAATTAAAGAGATGCTTAATACATAAACTACAATGGAACTGCAGACACTCCTCATTTATGCTCCAGAAATGTATTAAACCTTTAAATTTGACCAAAAAAAATGAATGTAGCACTTCCAGTTGGCGTTAAGTAATTCTGAAGGTACCAGAAAGGCTGCGTGAATCTGAGTTTATGATGAACAAACTAAGTGTTAGCATAGGAAGCAGTATCCATGCCATGTTTGTTTTCACATCATTTAAGTTAAAATAACAGAAGAATATTTATATTCAAAGTTATAATCTGTGTGGATACATATCATGGTAAACAAATACAAAAAACTGTTAAGAAACTGAAGACCATCAAGACTTGGGGTTGTTCAAAGAGTTATTTTTGAATAGGTTTGGTCCAAATAAGTTAACTCAATTGGAAAGTTGTTTGGATTATTTTCAATAAAAATATTCCTTATCTGCCTCAAGACTTTCCACATACATACAAGACAAAAGATTTAAACAAATAGGAATTAAAAGCTCAGAGACCACTTTGTCCCCCAGCCATGTCCTGAAGTAAGTCTGGAATTGGCCATTGTATTTTACTTCCTGGCTTTCAAAAACCAAAGGACTGTCTTCAAAGTGAAGCTGTAGGGAGCCATAAGGATGTTTTTGGAAAAGTCACATATTTTTAAACACTGAGGAGACTGTCTTCCATTGATCCGTGGTCAACTATGCAGGCTGTGAGATTGGTTAAATGAAAATGTGTTTACTGCTTCCCCCTATTGATGCTCTACTGTCATTTCAGCATAAACTTCGACTAAAATTTTTAGCTCTACAATTATCTTTTAATGATTCCATGTTGGTTATCTATTTTAAATTACATTTTTTCTTCTGTGTTTGATGAAATGCTTGTTCAGAGAAGGGCAACGGAGCTGGGGAAGCATCTGTAGCACAAATCTGATAAGGAGCAGCTGAGGGAGCTGGGGGGGTTTTAGTCTAGAGAGAAAAGGAGGCTCAGGGGTGATCTTATCACTCTCCACGGTTACCTGAAAAGAGGTAATAGCCAGGTGTGGGTCGGACTCTTCTCCCAAGTAACAAGTGACAGGACAAGGAAATGTCCTCAAGTTGTGCCATGGGAAGTTTACATTAGATATAAAGAAAAATTTCTTCACCAAAAGTGCGGAGGGGCATTGGAACAGGTAATTGGTGGAATCGCCATCCCTGGAAGTGCTCAAAAGGTGTGTGGATGTGGGACTTGGGGGCACGGCTCAGTGGTGAACACGGTGATGTGAGTTCATGGTTGGACTCAAGGATCATGAGGCCTTCTCCAGCCTTAACGATTCTAAACCATATTTTCACACTTGTGCTTCAGCCCTGACTTTTTAAAGAAACTAAGCTGACTTTTTTTCTTTTTATTTGTTATTAGTAGTACTCTGTCTGCTTTCCTTAGCTACGTCTTGACTATTTGCTTTTCCAATAGCTTTTGCTGATTTGCTACGCCGTCACTCCTGGCTCTTTAGCCCTCCGCATTTTATATACATGTGTATTTTCAGTGTACTCTGCGGCCCGAGCGAGTAGCGCTGGCAGCGCGTTATGGCCCATGAAGCGCCCGCACCGCGGGCACCACAAACCCGCCGNNNCGGGGCCGTTGCCATGGCAGCGGGGGGACGCGCGGGCCGGGCCGGCGGACGATGGGGCTGCGGCGGCTCCTGCTGCGCTACTTCCCGCCGGGTGCGGAGCTCCGCGGCCGGGCCCGCGCCTGGGGAGGCCGTTGGGTGCCGTGCGTGAGGCCAGGGCGGCGCGGGGTGTGCGGGACCGCCCGGCGGGGCGGCTTCCTCCTCCCTGCCGGGGCTGGGCACGGGCGGGTCGCGCCGCGCAGCCGGGGGGAGCTGAGCTGCAGGTGTGCTGGCGCGGTGAGGGGCTGCCGACTGGAAGCAGCTCATCGCGGCTGGAATTAATGATTTACTACAAAATGATGGCGCTCTTATTAGGATCACAGTGAGGAGCTTAAAAAGTCGACAGTGATGACAGTAGCTGGCACAAAAACCAGTATATGTGTTATTAAAAAGCTTGTTTAGCAAAAAAAGTTGCCAGTCTCTATAACTTCATGAAAGGTGGGAGTCAGTCCCTTCTCCCAGGCGACTAATGACAGGATGACACAGTCTTAAGCCGTGCCAGAGGAGGTTTGGCTTGGACCTTAGGAGGAATTTCCTCACTGAAAGGGTGATTAGACATTGGAATGGGCTGCCCAGGTTGGTGGTGGAGTCACCATCCCTGGATGTGTTTAAGGAAAGATTGGACGTGGTCTGGTTGACCATGGCACTGGTGTTTGTTCACAGGTTCATAGTTTGTCTGTGGTGGTGTCAGGCAATGGGTTGGACTCAAATGATCTCAGAGGTCTTTTACAACCTAGTTGACTCTATGATTCTTATGTTTTTTTTGGTTTATGAATTTTCTGAGAGAACCATGCTTTGAAAAGTGGTACTGCCACTGTCCTCATCATTTATGCTCAGCTTGGGCAGGAGATGCAATGAAATTTCAGAAGGGAAAGAGGATGGATATGGCCACCTCAGGAAGTGTACTGGAATAAGAGATCTTTCTTTCAAATGGAATATTTTTCTTATGAACTTCCTAAAATGCAGAGTGACACAGAAATTCATCTAAATTGTCCTTTCCTACAGAAAACCAAGGAGCAGTAGAGCCCTGTATTCAACTGTTTCAAAACAGGAAGCCATGTGGTTAAACATTTTAATACTCCAGCTCGGTGAAAATTGCAGAGGTGCCAAAGCAACCCTAGAAATGGAAATTGCGTTATGATTTTTGGTACATTACCGCACACAGGCCTTTGCAAATGCTGGAAGAAATATAACAGGTTTTGTAAAACATGTTTTCCAGGCTTCTTGGAACACCAAACTACAGCAAGTATCTTCAGGACAACTTCTTTAAAATACACCTGATGAAATGATGCAAAAAGTTGTTGGAAAAAAACCATGGTTCATTTCCAGAATAGAAAATGGCTCATAAATAATATTGTTTAGTATCTTTTATCATATAAACACATTGGAGTTGTTTATCACTCTGCTTACTCTCAGGAAGAACAGCCAACCTCCCTCCAGTTCCAAAATTGCAAATACGTCTCCTGAAGTCAGTGGAGCAGTAAAAGTGGAAGCATTGCTATTTACAGCACGTTATAAAATTCCAGAAGTCTAATTATGACCTGTTTATCACTTTTGTTTAAAGGCATTATTCTGGAATATGTTGAAGGTGGTGAGTCAAAGACCAGACCTATAGATCTTCTTGATCTTAAACCTGAGTAAGTATGGTATTATTTCAGATAACAATACTGTTTTATAGCATGTTCATATACAACTCTATTTGACTGTTGTAAACATAATTGAGGTCAGCTATTACATAGAGCCTACATGCTGTACTCAGCCAGCTAAGTAGGAAGAGCTTCAGAAAGATAACTAAAAATGCCACCATTAAATAAAGGTGCCAAAATCCTTGGAGTTTATTAGGCAGAAAGTCATGAAGCAATATGATTGTCCTAATACCAACAGTGACATGGAGGAGTCCTTGCATGTTAGCCAAAGTCAGTAGACAATGTAGACGGCACATGCAAGATTTAATTTAAAAATTACTGATTTTTGTCTACCTGGAACTTTCCAGAGCGGATAAAACGTAAGGAGTCATTTTCTGAAAGAAATAAGTTGTCTGGTGAACAGGAGTATAAACACTGAGAGGATACTAATTTATGGAGATGTTAGAAGTCCCAGTTTAGAGGACTGATACAGAAAATCCCCTTTAGACTGCAATAATTTAAATAAAATCAGAATTGCTTGGCTTTCTTCCTAGGACTAGTTTTAAGAGAATGTTGGTGCTTTGACTGCTGGGTATTGTCAGCTCTTAGTTTCTCATTCTGCTGGTGGTCAGGAATCAGCAGTTTATCTGATGGTATGAAGAGATGATCCAATTCCACAGACTAGCTGTGAACCACTTCCTGGGGGCTCCATGGACATCAATAGACTGTGGACCACATCATGGTAGTTATCATAACTAAGAGTTATAGAAACAGGCAGAGATTTGTGAAGCCAAAGGGTTCCCAAATATATATATATTTCTATATATAAAAAATATATATGTCTATATATAATTTATCTTGTTACTTCTTCATTGGAAATTAATTTGGAATTATGAAATTTCACTTTAATTTAGCTATTTATTCCAAAAGTAACAGATTGGGACAGATCTCCCATTTCTGACCCTCTATGGAAATCTTTTGGAAAAGTAAATGTCTTGCCAAGCTACAAGTTTTAGAAATTACATTTTTCTGTACAACTTTAGTAGGAGAGGGAAGGAAGCATAAAAACGAAGAAAGATTTGTCCATATTTCTTTAAGGCATTACAGAATGAGACAAACACATAACATTTAATTGCTTACTTCAGTTTATCTACAAGTAAATAATATCCTTAGGTTTATATTCATAATTATTGCCAGAGGATAAAATCTGGTGGGTTTGTGCTTAGTTTTTTGGGAGGAATGTGTTTTAATTATTTTCCCATAATTAGCACAGATGTCACAGCCTTAGTGGAAGAAATTCAAAAAGGAGAACCTCTCATCACAGCTGCCTGCGTGGAACATGTCATACTTCTAGTACGAAGATTGCAGCAGAAGCTGGAGGAAAAAGAGAATCACAAATTCTCTCTTTTTAAGGTCAGAGGCATGTTTAAAACAACTTGGAACATTTTGGGGGGTTTAAGTTGTGGTGCTGTGAGTATGTTTTTACTGCTGCATATTATACTGGAGAGCAAAATTTGGACTTTATGACTGATTTCTAGACTGTTTTCAATCCCCTCTGCACTGTTCAGAGCAACTCAGTCTGGCCTGGTTTTATCTGTCGGGAATTCTCCCAAAAGGCTGAGAGATATAACTGTTCCTAGACTGTTTACACAGGCTTATGCACAAGGGTGTATTTTGAATGGAGAGAAATAAATCTTTTATTTGTCTAATAGGAATTTGTGAACCAGCAACACCCCTAGTTTGTTTAAACAAAACCTGTAAATAGACCCCAATAAAATAGCTGTTGGGAAAGGACCAAAATGTTTTCATACCCTTCTCTACCTGTTCTTCATTTGGTGAAAATTATGGGGTTTGTGCTATTATTTTGTGAAAGTTATGGGGGTTTTATGCAGTTGTCATTACTGATCCTGGTTTTCATTACTTTCTGTCATTACTATTTTGTTTGAACATTGACAGTTTGATCTTCAGCTTGTAGGCAGCACTTCAAAAATTATTTCAAATAAGTAAGCTTTTTAAGAACAATGATTAAAGAGACTGTTCAGAGCTCCAAATCCAGGATGCAGTCTATCCCCTCACAATACACAATTTCTTCCTAATATCTAACCTGAATTGCATGTTGCAATCTGAAATAATTAAATGTATCTTTATCGTGTCAGCAGATGGCAATGTGTAGCTGTTAAAAATTGCTGGTCAGTGCTATGTTGTTTATTGTTATTTTGAACTGAGAGAGAAAAGGGAGAAGTTTCGTCCAGCTAAAAAACCCTTACATGTTCCTAGAAACAACTTGGATTCTTTTGACCACCGGTACACATCTGGTTGAATTCTGCAAAGATATGTGTATTTAATCTTGAAAACAGAGCTATGTAATAGGGAATCTTAAATTTAAAAAGTTTCCATTCTCTTTTAATGGATGGTCTCAACTGATAAAATGCCTTGCGTTTCAAAAAATTGTTTATTCATCACAGAGACTGATAAATCCTCAAATGCGTGTTCAAATTTGAGTGCAAATAATGTATTTGTTCACTGTTGGGTGTAGTGCTGTATTTGAGCTTCTGTATTTGGAAATAACAGAGGCAGGCAAATCCAATCAGTGCTGGCCTATTTCCTTCACTGGAGTAGTTAGAAGTGCGTGAAAAGAACTTCTCTGATGTTTCAGTTTCATTTAAGGCTTGTAAGTGAAACATGAGTATCGGGTGCTTCTGAGGTGGGTGGGAGTGACAGTGTTTCTTTTCTCCCCCGGAAATGTTCCATGTGTTTGCATTGTTTGGAAATTGATGGTTTTTTCCTGTACTGGAGCATAATCTAAAACAAGTGTCTAAACTCATCTTTTTGTTATTTCCAGTAATTGTGGTGATGGTGGTGTGTTAGGTACCCCACAGAGAAACCAGCTTTCGTAACAATTCCCAGGTTTTAAACTGTCACATAGCATGGGATGCTGTAGTAATTTGCAGATTTTTATATTAGGTCCTGCTGTAGCAGATTTTGCAGAATTGAGGTATATTTTTATAATGTTTTCATTACTACACCATTTGCACAAGCAGTTCTCCCTGACTCAGAGTTATGTGGATGAAGCAATTGCAGCACTGGGAATCGGAAGAACAGAATTAGTCCCATGATCTGAAATTAAATACAAGCCCCTCTCTTTTTCCTCCCTTTTTTTCTCCATAACTTTTGAATATCTTTGTTCAGAGCTGCCTGCATGGAGTCCTAAAAATGTCACATATCAAATTTCCACAAATTTCCATAATTACCCATTCTCATGTGCAGATATTTGTATATTGTGGCTGTTTTTAAAAATCGAAATATTTTTGTCATTGCCACATCTTGATTGCTCATTCCCACTGCTGTAGCTAAAGTACAACTTGTGTTACTTTCTCTAGAGAACAGAAATTGTTTTTTCTGTAACATAAAATACATTTTCTGTTTCAGTCCTTCACTTGACCATTTTTATTTCCATTTTGATTAGTCCCTTCTCGTCTGAGTAGAAGATCAATGAGCCTCTTTCATTTTCCTTTTGGAGACAGGCAGCTTGGAAAACTTGAGATAAGGACAATAAGTTGAAGCTCTGGTAATATGTCAGTGATTAAATGGCATTGCTCATAAATCAATTCTTCTTCATTCTTACGCTACAGAAAAGACCTAGTGAGCCACTGCGGTATTTTTAACATCCCTTTTCTTCCCTGTCAGCAATTGCTGTGAATTCCCAGTTTATGATTTTATTATACTTCAGACTTGAGCAGAGAGCAGGGAATTGTTCAAATGCCAACTGTATTGTACAGTAGCCAGTTTAGTTAAGTACCAACCAGATTGTATTTTTTTTTTGGTCCTTTTTATAATATCATGACATGCTGACTTCCATTAGCAGTGTCTGAAACTATTTTCACCTATGTTTAATAAACCCTAATATGTATTGTTATGGCCATAGGATCATTTACATGAAACATATATACACTCTGTTTAAAGGGCCTTAGAAGCAGTGTTAGAAAACAGTGACCTTCATAACCTACAAAGCACAGGTAGATGTTAAACTTGAAATGCTCTCTTCGAATTTTGTCTTGCCAAGTATCTTTGTTAGGGTTTTTCATGCCTTGTCATAATCTCATAGGACATAGATGCAGCTTATATCTATTCTTCCTGGTTTGTCTAGCAAAAGCACATCCTAGCTAGAAGTAGTTCCTATCCTAAAAGACTCAAATACTCAATTCATTGGATTTCTTGATTCGCTATATAAGACTTAATATTAGTCGGGATTTCTTTCATCAGTGATTCCAGCAGGTGTGGTCTCCTCACTCATTTGTTTTGCCCTTTCAGCTCTGGTCTAGGGTTACCTTGCTGGGCTCAGAGAAGATGAATTAAAATCAAGCATGGGGTTAAGGCAGTTAATTCAAGTAAAATATAAATTTGATATAATTTTAAATAAATAGTGTATAGTATCTTCATTGATAACATGATAACACGTGGGGAATTTTTTACTTAGGGATTAACGTATAACAGCTGTAACTGGTAGTCTGACAGGAGGAGGAGGAGAAAAAATTAACTTATTGAATATTTTGAGCAATTTTTTTGTTTTATTTGCATCAAATGATTTTCCTCTCCCTGCCCCACTTCTATTTCAGGTGCTTAGAACACATATATTGCCACTGACTAATGTAGCGTTCAACAAATCTGGTTCCCGGTAAGTTGTTTTTAAAGTCAGAATAAATAATCACTAATTGAAGTTTTGTATTTGTAAATTAAATGGGAAGGGAACTTCAGTGCTCTTATCTTGCTGCAAAAAAATTCAGCTTCAGGCACAACTGGGGATTATATTTTGGACCTCCGTGGGAGGAATAATGGGAGATGCAAAAAAGTAGCAGGAGAGATTCAATTTGTGCAGTTTTTTTCTTCCAAGGTGATAGTTTGGTGATAATTAGCATGTTACAGACAGAAACACCTTTATGGCAATAAACTACATATTGCTAGAAGCTAATTGAGTCTTTGACATAAACTCAGTTGGGACTTTGACTGTAGTGAAAGTGTAACTTTCATGTTAATTGATTTCCCTGTGGACATATGTCTTATCATTTTTTCCTTCATGACTTGAAAGCAGCTGCCTGCTTTCTAATTGAAATACATTCAAGATTAGAAGCAAGCATATTTTTTTGAATAATATGTTTAAAAAAAAAAAGAAAAGGAACCTCTATAGTCATTAATTTGTATTTTTGAAAGAAAGCAATTTAGGGTCTGAGATGGTGTTAACTGACATCTGTGAAAATAACTCATTTGACTGTACATCAGGACTAGTAAGATATTTACTGTATTCAGAATTTAATTTCTTTTTGCTCTAGTTTTATCACTGGAAGCTATGACAGAACCTGCAAACTATGGGATACAGCATCAGGAGAAGAGCTGCGTACACTGGAGGGACACAAAAACGTTGTCTATGCAATAGCTTTCAATAATCCCTATGGGTAAATACATTTCCTTTGAGATAACTCATAATTGCTAATCATGTTATTTTGCAAATACTCTAATATAAAATAGACTGTTTTGAATTGAAAGAGTTCAACTTCTGAATTTGTAAAGTTCAATAGCTAATCACTGCAGGAAGACATTATTTTATTTGTACTTTCAAACATGTTTTCTGCTATAATTTTTAAAAATAAAATTTAGAAATTCTAACCACAAATTTAATTGGGTATTCAGTCTTGAAATATATGTATATAAGTCAGCTTAATATATTGCAGCACAGATTTATTTCAGTAATACCTACATGATCAGATGGTGTTCTGAAGGTTAATCATTCATTCTACCTCCACGTAACTGTATGTGATGTGAGATATAAGTACTTATAACAACCTGTGTTGCTTCAGTTAAGGAGAAAGAACATTTCTATCACAACAGAAGATTTCTTCATTTGTTATTACACATTCATTAATATTTAGGACATGATTTAGCAGTCCATGGCTGTTGAGTAATTTTTATAAAATCCACAGGGGGCCGCTGTGTGAACGTCAAATATGAATCTGTGCACCTTTATTTTCTCCAATAACTTTGCCCTAGGCTGGGATTGCCCCCTGTTAGGTGAAGGGAACTACATGTTAGCTACTTTCATTATATTTCTTATATTTTCTATATTTCTAATATTATTTCTTCTACTTTCTATGTTTCCAATATTTCTTATTCCTTATTGTCATTTGCTTCCTGGGCAAGCTATCATGTGTGAGAAAACAATTTTGTTAAATTAATTAACAAAATAATAATAAAAAGATAAATTATTATTATTAATTATTATTAATATCAATAAAGATAAATTAATTTATATTTTCCTATTGAATCATGTTACTTCTTTTACTGTCAGATATCCTGTTTATCAGTTAAGCAATACACAGTTAACATCAGGAAATAAATGTTAAAGACTTGTTCTTACACTATTTTAAGCTTCATCTCCTTCTATATGAAAAGGAAAACCTAGAGCCTACTTTATCAGTGTTTTATATTCTGATGTTATTCTTCACTTTAAAAAAAACACAATTAATGAAAATCTTTTATATACCTTGGAGAAACTGATGACAAAAATCTGTGCAAAGATCAATAATTAGACTAAAAGTGGAGAAACAAGATACACACAAGAGAATCTGATCAGAACCTTAAACTAGTTTTACATCAAGAATTCGTTTAAAAAAGAATGTTTTTTTTCTGCTAATCTTTAGGTTTTGATGCAATGTCCCTTGCTACATTTTCTGGATACCTCAGTTCAGTCTTGACTGCAATTGGCCACATCACTTCCACTGACTTCAGTGGAAGTGGAGTTCAACCTCTGAAATTTGGGTAAACTGCTTCTAGAAGGAGTCTATAATGGTTCATAAACAGATGTTATCTGATGAAATCACATAATGTTTTAATGCTCCTGAAAGTGCAGCAGATAACATCATTCCTAAAGTAGGGTAGTCATCAGTTGCAAACACTTCTGTGCTCATAGATAAGCACAATGACTTTCTTGGAAAGTCATTGTGTCTGCTGAGTTGTGTTTGTGGCATCCTGCTCCAGGATCTTGTAGTGGGGCAGTGTGTACAAAGCTTCAATGGCTGGGTGTTGTTTCTGTGAGTTCTGCTGTCTTTGGAGTCAGAGGTTTTTTCCAACTAGAAATGATGGGATTTTTTTCCATTTAGTGACAAGATTGCCACTGGATCTTTTGATAAAACCTGCAAACTGTGGAGCGTGGAAACAGGAAAATGTTATTATACTTTCAGAGGACATAGTGCAGAAATAGTGAGTAGTGCTGGGTATTTCTTATTCCTGTGTTTCCTTACACCGTCATTGGTGATTGTGGATTCCAACTCCCTGTGAGCTCCCATTGGAAAGCACAGCTATCCTGCTCCATCTATTCACACATTCAGATATTGTTAACATTTCTGCACTGCAAGAGAAGATAGTCTGATAGTTCTTAAGAGAGAGAATGAACCATCATATATATATATAAATATTTTTATTTTTACTTTGTTCCAATTTCCCCCGATTGCTAAATGTTAAAACATTGAAAAATACCATAGCATTTGGATTTTTAAGTTTATTGTATGTATTTATTTCTTGATTATGTATCACATTTTTTTTCTAGCTATCTTGCATTGCCTCTCACATTTGCAGAACTAAATACACGAGAATATCATTGCTTGTTTTGTTGTCTTTCACACAGAGATCTGAACTTCATGTACAGAACCAAGTGGAGTCATAAAGAATGAATTTCTGAAATTTAAACTGGGTTAATTGGGAATATGTGGGATGCTGAAATGTGAAAGATCTATGAAATTGAAACAGCTTAAGCTTAATAGTTCTTGGTTTCCTTTCCAATGCACTGGGACTCCTATCAGCAACAGCAATAGCTATACAATCACTATTCATTAAAATATTGCTTCTGACATTGTTTCTGGGGAGAAGAAAAGGAATTTAATACAGATTGTATAACTAGTGCAAGAAAATGTTTTAGCATGGTAGAAGGTGAAGTTTGTTTCAGTGTGCTTTTGGTTCTCTGGATACTGTGAAACAGTTATCCTTTACAATGGAGAACATGTTTGCTTATTGAGAAAGGCTGCAGTGATTTTGCTTCCCCAAATCAGTTAGATAAATGTTTAAAGGCCTCTCAATTTTTTCTGACTTCTGTAGGGGTTAGATTAGACCCAGAGTGTTATGAGTTGTGTCAGCAAGTAATTAGTAGAAGATAATAGCCAGCAGAAAATGATGTGTTTCTCTGAATGAGGTCTGTTTCTGAAAGGCTATTATTGCAGCTGATACATTGCTGGCAAGGGCATGCCCATAGTTATTCAGAATTCAAAAACTGAGCTACTGTTTTCCTTTTTTCATGGCACCTCCTATTCTTTATTTGCAGAACAATCATATTGAAAAATGACAGAGAATGGGAGGATGACTACATGATTTTTTACTGTGAGAAATGAATTAAGCAAGTTGTTGAGCTTTTGTTCTTGCTTTTTCAAAAATAAATATGATGTTATGAGGGTGCCCTTGGCAAATGACATAGATAATAACACCTGAGAGGATAAATGTGAGTGTACAGTGTGTTTGTGGGTACACAAAACTGTTTGGAGGTCTTTGCCCCAAACTAACAAAGTTAAAGAGGAATAATGTTAGGGGGACTCCTTCCCCCCCACCCCTCAAAGTGCATATAAATAGACTCCCACTTTTTCTATCCATTGTTTCTTGCTACAGGTATGTTTATCATTTAATCTTCAGAGCACAGTGGTGGCAACTGGAAGCATGGATACCACTGCCAAATTATGGGACATAGAGAAAGGAGAAGAAGTAGCCACTTTAAGAGTATGTTTGCCTTGCTTTCTTAGTTTTCCAACTGAGGTGAATAACATTACAACAGTTTCAAAACTTCCCTAATTTCTTTTACCACAGTGGTAAGTGGCCCCACAGTGACTGCAGTTACAGAGTAAGAAAGCTTGAAAGAAATGAAAAAGCAATGGTATTTTATAAAAAGCCCTATTTATCAAAAGACAGATTTTCTCATTTGAGTGACATTCCTGCTATAGATTAGAATGCCCTCATTAAAATATGTTACTATCCTGTAAATTGTGACCTCCTCTGTATGGATCCTCCTGTGAACATCAGTAGAGGACAGCATCCAGTTACCTCTAGATTGTCATCTCTCTTTGCTCTACTTGGCTTGCTGGGATTCCACAGGTTTACATTGGCCTCTGCTGTTTCAATGCATTTCTCTTGTGTAAATCCTGAATAATATGTAGTGAGTAAGCTTCCTGCTAAAGAGGTGTGCCTGCTTTTTTGCAGTTGTTGGGATATTGGCTATTCCAAGTTGGGTAGGTATTTCTGTCAAAATTGTGATATACTGGACAAGACAGTAAATAAGCCATTGATGGGTTATAGAAGGATTATGCTGCTGAAAAAATCCTACATATTAAACTGTATTAATGGTAAAGTAATAATTTGTATTCTCATACTCTTTTTTAAAAATCCTCTCAGGGGCACTCAGGAGAAATTATTGCACTCTCTTTCAACACCACTGGAGATAAGATTATCACTGGCTCCTTTGACCATACGGTAGCAGTATGGGATGTTAGCAATGGCAGGTACTAAAGCACTAATAAACATAATTTTACTTTGCATGTTTTCAGAACAAATGAAACAGACAGTGTTGAACTACAAGTTACAGACCTCATATTTCACTTAGAGTATGTGTTCCTTCATCTTGTCATTTGTTACTCCTTTTCTTTCTGCTTCTGAAAAGGAACACTGCTCATGAAATGCTTTAGTGTGTGTTTTTTGTTTTAAATTTCCATCTTATGAGCATTAAGGAGGCAGAAGGAATGGACAGGTCCTGCTTGTTCTTGGTGAATTCTCCAAATGATAAAATATTTGATCGACATGGAAGCTCATGGTTTGGATTTTTGGTTTTACTGTAAAAAGTTCTGCACAAATACAACAGTGTGGGCCTCACAGTGTTAGAAAGTAAATCTATAAAATGATCTAAGTATAATCAAGTTTTTGTTAGCATAAACACATAGAAAATTCAATTGCTCAGGAGATTTGCTTTACTATTCATTTGGCATATATATTGATTTAGCTACCCTTATATATCTCATGCAATGAATAAAAACATTTCAGTCACTTAAACTAATTTAGTTGTTTTTCTAGTCGTTAGTTTATCCATTATTTAAAGCGTGTTTCTATTAATGATAAAGTGATATTAACATTGTGATAATAACCCAATTTACTAATCCTTTAATACATATATATCTCAATCTTCTTTAGGCTTCTTTGCCTTATAGGCCATTAATTCTTAGGAAGCAATAGCAGCTAATTGTAACCTCTCTATTCGGATAAGGCTGAAGAATTTAATGGAATTTGTATTGCCAGTCTTGTGCAGCAAGAAATTTAGGATTAATGCGGATTAGAAATCGTATTTCAGTTTAGCCGTCATTTGCCTGTTATTTGGGAACATGCTCACATTAAGCACCTGATTAAGTTCTGTTTGATCTTCAGTGGATTTTATAAAAGGTTTAGATTACACGCAGTTTTTTAAAGATGTACTGTTTACAGTTCATTGAAGTAGGATAATGGGATACTAATGTGGAAAAACTTACTGTATATGTAGAAGAATACAAAGAATTTGTCTCTGATACCTGAAAGTCATTGCATTTCATTGGAAATACATTCACTAAAATAATTTTGAAAGAGGAGGGAGGACTTATCCATTTTATTCCTTACTGCCTCTTCTTATCAAAGCTAAAAAATGGAATTGATGTAGTGGAAGAATCCTAAATGAACGGTACCACTCCACTTAATTGCTTTAATGGATAAAATGGTGAAGATGTACACCTTAACTATAGCATTTTATAAACTTACTAATAATTTCTATGTATATATCAAAATAGACACTATAAATGTAAATTACTTTTCTTTCTGTAGGAGGTTACATACTTTAATAGGTCACCGAGGAGAGATTAGCAGTGCCCAGTTCAACTGGGACTGTTCCCTCATTGTCACTGGATCAATGGACAAAACATGCATGGTAAGAATGTTGAGTATATACTGAATACAGCTACTTGACATATAAAATATATAGATTTTAAATGAAAGAGCATTAAAGTCTTGTTTAATCAATACATTGAAATAAAAAAAATATATAGGACTCATTAAACTAACAAACCAGTGACTATTGATTTACATACAGTTTTCATGTTAATACATGTCAGATATCAGAAAGGGCCTCTGTGTATTCCTTTATCAAACAACTAGGTATCTATCAAATAAACTAGTCAAAGTAAGTAAAAAGAAATTACCCCTATTTATCTGTGCAGCTGTGGAATGCTGTGACTGGGACACATCTGGCAACTCTGGCAGGTCACAGGCATGAGGTGCTGGATGTCTGCTTTGATTACACCGGCCAGCGCATTGCAACCGCCTCTGCCGACGGTGAGTGCAGCGACTGCAAGAATTCAGCTGTGGCAGTGGTTTTGCTTTGACTGTAGCTTGATGAAAGAGGAGTATTTGATTCAGAACTATAGGTCAAGCAATGTTGGTTGTATTATAGAAAGTTTGGCATTAAACTTTAGCAGTTTTCTCCAGTGAAAATGTTCTTCTTTTCATACGTTAATCAACTCAGTGTGTCTTTCCCCTTTAACTTCAAACTTGGAAGGAAATATTTCACTTGTGGCTGGAAATATGTTTTAAATGTGTAGGTAAATAGCTTTTGAAGGGGTTGATTTTTATGGCTCAAATTTAGGCTTAAATGAAAATAGTTGGAATTTTACTGGTGGGTTTACTACCAGGCTTTTCAAATGCACAGGAAGAGAATACACAATACAGAGGTAGTGAAAGAAGCTATTTTGGTTTATTATTGATATGCAGAAGTTTTACATGCTCACTATTTTTTTCGGAATTGCAATAAATAGTTTTTTGTATTTACCTGCTCAGTTATTTGTATTACAGTGCATAATGACAATACCATATTATTTTTGCATATATAAGGGCTTTTATTTGTATTTCCAGAAACAGGATACCAGACTGAATGGGGGGCATTATTTTGGATATGTTGTGCTGTAGTTGCTATATTCAAACAAAAGACAGTGTAAGAAGTTTCCTGAAATTTAATCAATAGCTTATTAAGTATAATGAATGGCTTATTTAATCAAATGAGTGTCTGAAATATAATGAAAGCTTTCTAGATACAGTGTACATGCTTTCTGAAATTACAGACTTCAGTAGTCTGTGTTCTATGTGGCCATTTGTATTCGCATTTTAGAAGTTTTCCAGGAGAATCCACTTCTGGTCAGGAAAGAAAGTCAGGCTTTTCCAAACAGATTACAGATAATTTTTAATAGACTTGGAGGAAGCTCTATGAAGATTGCCTTCTATTTCTTTTGAAATGAAACCTGAGGATGAGTTCCTTCTGACCTCATTGAAATGTTCTTATTGAAATGCATGCTTAAGCATAACAGTCACATCTGGCTCCCCATCTACTGCAACAGGATCAGCAAGAGTCTATGATGCACAAACAAAAAAGTGCATTGCAAAGCTAGAAGGTCATGAAAGTGAAATTTCCAAGGTAGGTTTTCTGTGGTTTGCACCTTTTCTTATTTGATGATGTTTGACATCCAATACACCAGTTACTCCATGACACAGAAATACTGTTAAAGCATGTGGGGGTATAATAATTGATGTTCAAAATTGAGAGATCTGGCTAAGAAGTTACCTTTACTAAAATAACATTCCTTTTGGCTAAAAGCTATCAGTCAATGATTGTGTACCAATTCCCCACTTCTGAGCTAAGATAGCACTGGGTTTGCTAGTCCTTTAGGCTCCAAGAGCCACCTCTCTACAATGTCATGTTGTTTACTATATCTGGCTTGGTTAACATTGAAATTACTTGTTTTCCTTAGCTTTTTCCTTTTTCTGTAACAGTTTACAGGTTGGGTCACCACAACCACTTGGCAGGGAATGGGGGAACAGAGAGGGAGATGCTGTACAAGTGTTCTCTCAATATGATCATAGTTAATAGAGCTTCTGTCTGACCTGACCTAAATTGTACCTGTGTTATTACACCCTTGGAGTCCCAGATTCTCTGACAGAATAAGCACCATGTTTTTACTCTCTTGTTGACATCTTAAGGCTGTTGCCTCTGAGGCTCTTACCATCACCTTTGTTCCTGGCTTCTACCAGATACGTTCCTGTTTACTCTTTTTCATTTCTCTGCACACCTGATTTATGGAACAGCAAAAAATATTTCAATGGATAAATAAATGGAGAGTTTTATTTTCAAAAGTGTTTAAGAGACTTGGAAGTATAAAGCCTGTTTCAAAAATCACTTGGTCACTTGAAACTAGGATGATTCTTAGAGACAGAACTCACATTCTTTCATTTTATTGTTTTGTCTATTATAATCACTCTGCTGAGAGAATATTCAGTTCAGAAAGGCTGGTATTCCTCATTTACTATAGTCACTGCAGCATTTCAAGCTCAGTGTAGATCCACTGGGTACAGTTGGAATACCTGCTGGCATGTGAGTGGGTTAAAGACAGCTTCCATCATAGTCCTTAGTGGCAGCAGGATTTCTTTGCTGGAAGTGAGAATCTGCTTGTCTGGGAGCATGTTGAAAAGTCCATATATTTCTGCAGATATTCTGTGTAGCTCTGACCACTTGGGAAGGTTATTATTTGGTAATTGGATTTCTGGGGAACAGACATTTTGCCCTCAGTGATTAAGCAATTTTGCAATATATAATAAACTGGTATTGTCTGGTTAGTGCTAGAAAAATATACCTGATTATCTGGAAATGCATGCAATTTTGGGAATGAATGTTTAACAAATATGAAGACATACTATAAAATGAATTGCCTTCAGTGCAAATTCTGATACTACAGAGACATATGTTATTTAATGTAGAACTCTATAAAATATGTATAAATTTTACATTGGAATAATGATAACAGGTAAAGTTGCTACAGTTGTGGATCAGTTGTGATTTTGGGGCTTGGTATTCTGAAGTTTTGATCCTATAGTACTGTCATTGTTTATAGACCTTTGTAAATCCACAAAGTTTGCAGCCAGAGGAGTTTGCTAATGTGACTCTAGTGGAATAATATCTGTAATTTTAGCTGAAAAGCTGAATGCAAGAGTGTCTGTTTCTATTTTCATGTTTTAATCCCTACATACACTTCTTTCTCTAGGTGTATTTACTTGCCAAGTAACAAAACTCATTTCTGTATTTTTTAAAGGTATGTTTCAACCCTAAAGGCAATTTTATATTAACAGCCAGTACTGATAAAACAGCTCGACTCTGGGATGCTGCAACTGGACACTGCCTTCAGATATTAAAGGGTCATACTGACGAGATATTCTCCTGTGCTTTCAACTACAAAGGGGATACAATTATTACAGGTAATTAATATATTCAAATTTTTTTTTTTTGGACATTTCAAACCTTGTTATGGGAAAAAAAAGTAGTCTGAAAACTTTCCTGGGGCCATATGCCAAATGCAGATACCAGCAGTGACTTAAAATACAGTCCAGAAAATCTAGAAACTTACATTAAAACTGAGGTTTAAGTGAAAATGGCTGTGAACAAATTTGTGTAAAGGCATGGGCATATCCTCCATCTCTCCTATGGCCTATACTAGCACCAGAGCAGGGACTAAGCCATTTTCTCACAGTGCATTGCTGTGAGGGAGGTATGGAGAAACAAAAGGCAAAGGTTTGTAAATGGGAACACACCTTTTGTGTATTTGGCACTGAATTCTGGTCAGGTTTCCTTCATTTCAGACAAAAAGTCAAGGGAGCAGGAAAAGACATGAACAGTCAGGTTATTTCAATCATTTGATTGAACAACCAAAATACAGGGTGCAGGATGATCTGAGCTAAAAAATATTGCTCTAGACCTTGCTGCCCTGTTGCCAGTCATGGAGAGGAAAATATTTATGTGGTTCCTCAGCATTCTGGGTGCACTGTTGTTGTAGGTGAAAACAAAAATGGATAGACTGTGATACAGATAAATGATTCCTTCACAATGTGTGTCTATTACTAGGGAGCAAAGACAACTCCTGTTGCATATGGCACTGACTGAAGAGAAGGAAGGATGCAGTTTGGTACCTGACTACTTTGTGAGTTTCAGAGACAATAAACTCAGCCTTTGAGATTTGTTTTCTTTTACTCTCTTTGTTAACCTTCTGCTGAAGTAGAACCGTAACCAAGATTTGATAGGTTTGATTTAGAAGTCTGTTAGATATGGAATCATGGAATCACAGAAGTTGGAAGGGACCACTGGAGATCTTGTAGTACAACACCCCTGCCCTACTCAGCGCCCTGTCAACCAAGTAGGCTGCCCAGGACTGACATGGTGTTGAAGTCTTCAAGGGTGGAGACTCCACAGTTTCCCTAGACAACAGTGGAACAGTTTCTTGTATTTCGGTTTGTGCATGTTACTTCTTTCCTGAGCACCAGAAGAGTCTGTTCTGTTATCTCAGTCACCTGAGAGAAATCATGATTAGGATGGCTCCATTTCTTTATGTGTAATTTTTAACTTGTAACCTTTCTAATAAAAAAAGAAATACAACATTATAATACTCTCAGGTTTGAAAGGAGTGTTGGTGCACACTTGCTTGGAGTATTTTTGTATTTTTTTTCTTCTGTGTGTAATAAAATACCTAGTTAAAATGCCAGTTTTGTTACGTGCAATAAAATGTCCCATTAATATTTCTGGAAAAAAACAGCAACCATTTGGGAACTGCATTGCTATTAACTTACTGCATGCATGCTGTTGTTAAACTCCCCACTCATACTTGCCCACATCTTTCACTCATTCCATTCCTTTCTGCTCAGCCCTTGTTCTCCCATTTTGACCTGAGATAAAACTATTATCAGTGGTGACTCCAGCTTTGAATTGTGGCCCAGATAAACTGAGAAGTGGATGAGAAACTCCTGCAAATTATTTACCACCATACAATGAGCTCTTACCCAGGCTTACCTCGTGCCAGCAATTGGCAATAGACTTCACTTGTGCAGAGCTCTTCCCACTATAGGATTCACCTGTGCAAGCTCATCCCACTATAGGATTCACCTGTGCAGAGCTCATCACACTATAGGATTCACCTGTGCAGAGCTCGTCACACGATAGGATTCACCTGTGCAGAGCTCATCACACGATAGGATTCACCTGTGCAGAGCTCGTCACACTATAGGATTCACCTGTGCAGAGCTCGTCACACTACATAAGAGAGCACCTGGAAGTGCAGGTGTTTGTTGCAGGGGAGTGGTGAAGGAGCAGCACTGAGTGGTCTCTTCCAGCAGACTTGGAAGAGGAGACAAAGAGGATTGTGTGCAAGCTGTGTGTTCTGGCTATGGGGAAAAAAGGAAAAAAGGAAGTGTACAGCAGAGAATGGATTTGGAGGTATTTTGTTTATATCCTATGTCTCTGGGTGGTTATAGACTTGACTTCAAAACGCTGTTAAATTTAATAGGATGTTTTTAGTGCTGATGTGTTGTGACTGTCTCTGTGCTTGCCAACATCTTTGTGTGTAAATGAAGAAACAGAAGTGCCTGTCATCACTTGGCAGATATCCTGGTTATTTCAAGTACTATTGTGTTGTGGGAGAACCAAGCAGTGTGCTGCAGATAATTTAAAATTAAACCTTTCCCAGTAGGAAAAGTGGCTGATATAGATGTTACTGTAATGCCTGTGGTGTTTCCTGTTGTCTTGTACAAAATGTTATGGTATCAAAAGTGTGTCTCAGTAATTTGAAATTGAAAGGAGTAGGAAGGGTAGTGCCATTCCGTGTTGCTTTGAAATTGCCCAGTGTCCCTAGATCGGTTTGTACCTGTGATATGGGGAACTTCTAGCTGACAAAAATGGAGGAAAATTAATGTAATGTATACAAATAGTGCTACATAGTTAAAAACTGAAATTTGACATGCTATGTAGCTATTGCAAAGTAAAAAAAAATTCTTTGGGCTGTGATGAGGAAGCATGGGGGTTTTTTTCTTGATTTTTCCTGTTGGTTTACTTTCTGTTGCATTTTCCTTTATGATTTTTCTCTTATGCTAGAGAATCAAATATCTGTAGTAGCTCTTGGTTTTGAACTTATGTCCTATTTTTATAAGAAATTGAAATTGAGGTTTCATACACTAAGCATTGAACTGGGAGGCCATCTGGGCTCTGTTTCTGATTCTCCCTAGATTCCTGAGTGTGCAGAACTGCTTTTCAGGTTAAAATATCCAAGTTTCCTGCTCAAACGTGAAATATTGTCACACCTGGTGTGACTCACAACCCCGCTGAAAGGAGTGCTGGCTTGGAGCCTCGTAAGAACTTTACTAGTACTCTAGGTACCATCATATGAATGCTTTGGTGTTAGGTTCTCTGCACCTTGGCTTACCCCTATTTAGATTTAATAACATTAGGAGTGCATTGCATAAATGCATCTTCCTGCAACCATTAGGTGTATCTGGCAGCAGCTTGATCCCCTTCTCCAGTTCCACTTTAGTTCCTGCAACCAAAACAGTGGACGTGTATGCTCTTAACTCTGTTACCTCATATTTTTTTAATTTTGTAAAAACATTTGCCTTCTATATACCTTGTATTCTTCAAGCTGCTACTTTAGTCACTGTGAGGTTGGAGTGAGATGTGGCTTTCAACATTGTCCTGAAATGCTGACAAACCTGGTATACTGTGACCTTATTGGAAAGGATTACCTCAGGAGGCCTCTGAAGGGTGCTTTAGCCAGACTTGTCACTGGCAATTGTATTTTCTGTATTGTTTCTGTCCTTTAGACCTCTGAAATCCTTTCAGTATATACCTCTCTGGATATACAATTTCGTTTTTCTGGGAAAGGGGTTTGTATCACGCACCTGTCCTAGGACAGAACGTACACTTCACAATGATGAGGATTTTGTGTGAGCATATGATGTGTACTTGGACTCGTGACATGTGCTTTTTGTATCTCTTGAGATTCTCTTTTTTGAATAGATAAGGATAATAATAGTCATACTCACTCATGTTTTAGAAAAGGCATTTTGTGAGAATTTCCTTTTTTGTCTCCTTCTGTGGGATCACTTGCATTTTCTGGGTAGTTAGTGGAAGGATCTGAAATATATCTTGCTTGCTTCTATTTTTCTAGTTTGCTGCACTTTCCTGTCTAATTCTCAGCAAAGCTGGGAGGAGGATGGAGTATCCATCAGCCAGACCTGACTTCACTACAAATTCTTTTAATTAGTTTGATAGTCTGGCTGTCTAGTTTAACTGTCTGCCCTGCTAAATGCTGCACAGCTACAAGATGACTTCTGAGGGCCTGTTCCTTGCAATGACTGGGTTTAGAGTTTGAACAACTCAAATAGAGGCATTATGGGTTTGTTCACACTTGACAAAGGCTTAGGAATGGTTTTGCCTTGAATTAAAATTCTTAAATTGGCTAGTGTGCATGTATTTTCCTTCTCAGCTGGAATTTGGTTTATTTAAGTAGGTCACATGGGTTCTTTATTTCAATGGAGTGGTGATTTCTCCCACCCCCCGCCCCAGCATTTTGAAGTTTAGGCTTCAGGATTCTCATTCCCGTACTTGTCTGTTATAATAGCTCTGCCTGAAATAGGATAAGAGAAACAAGGAAACTGGTCTCTTCAGAAAAATTACCTGCTGAATTTAACAGGTGACTATATTTATCATAGATCATGAGAAAACAGTTAATTTACTTGAAGACACTATGTAAATCTTCAGAGGTTTTTCAACATAAAAAAACCACCACCAAAACAAAACTGAAGTTATAAAATACTGAAATCAAATGCAGTAGAATTACCTGTTGAAAAATAATCAGATCTACCAGCCAAATTCTTCTCTTCATTATGTGGGTGGTAAAGTCAAATCTGGGGTGGAAGGCACCTTTCCCTGTAGCCACCCTCGTGAAGGGGAGCACTGCAGCTGCATCTGCTACTCCCACAGGTAGCTTCTGATGGGCAGGGCATCTCCTGAGACATCTGTTTCAAGTACGTCTCCAGCTCCCACTTGATCCTGTGTACAAGCCTTACATCCTCCCATTTGACAACCTGTCATCTCTTTTTGTTTGCCTTGAATCTGGCTTGTATGAATTTAATTTGTTGTATCTTAGTTTTTATTGGGATAGTAAACAAACACTCCCTCGTGATCTTAACACTCTCCGTCATGCTCATGGATACAGAGAGATTTTTAGCTAAGACTGTATGTAGTATGCTATTCTCATTTATGTGTATTTAACATTCACTTTAAAAAAAAAAGCTGAAAAAAATGAGTGGTGGACAAGTTCAGTTCTGATTTACTCGGCTAAGTGGTGTTTTCCTTTTCTGTTTAGCAGTAGAAATACCCTTGCATCTGGGCAATAGGGCAGAAAATACCTCTGCAAGCTTACACAAGTAGAGGAAACTCCTGGGCTTCTGTCTCCACCCCCTCCTGCCCACTTTTGCAGGTACTGAAAGCAGCTAGAGTGAGCACTGATAGAGATTTGGTACACTGGGAGTTATTCTGGGCTTAATTCTCAGCAATTAATGTGTCATTTCTCTTTATGTTACTGTGATACTAACAATGTTATAATTAGCCTTTTATCTCTTGTATGAATTGTGGAACCTGAGTAAAGATGTAGCTTTGGTACTGAGGTAAGACCTGGCCTTTGCTCTGATTTGTTTTGGTCAAGGCCACAGGTCAGATCGTTCCTTCAGAAGCAGAGCTTTGAGAAGCTCCAGGGATGGGAGGCAAATATTACTTAAAAGATAAAAAAATCCATCCATGAACCCAATTCAAAGCCCATTCATGAACTTTCTAGGAAGGCAAAGAGGACACACATTGTAACATAAATTTATTTCTGAATAAATTGCAACATTAAGAACTACCATACAGAGAAACTGCATCACACTGTTACAACTGTCATGATGTTTGTGCTTTGTAGGATAAGTAAACATTCTATCACAGCAAAAGATTTTACTAACAACTAACTGTATTTGGTTTAAAAATAAATACATTTTCCCATTTATTAACTCAAACAAAGCACTTTATAATTCTCGGTGCTTTTCATTAGCTTTCAGCCTCAGAAATGCTGAGCACTCAGAGTTGCCACTCACGTTAGTGGGAGTTATGGATGTTCAGCAATTCTTAGGAGTTGGTCCAGTGACTGCACAGTTGTGTTCAGTGTTTGCAATAAACTGACCTTTACAGAGAGTAAAGCGACCTCCACTGTTCTGTATATGCTGCAGAGTAGATGGAAAATTACTCATGTTGTTTAATGCTCCACATTAGATTTTGATTCACCAACAATTTGTATTTTGTAACAAAGAAGTGATGCAATCATGCAAGTTTAGGAATGGTTTTAAAGATAAAATTGAGAATATGGCTCTTTTTCATAAATTATTTAAAACTACTTCATACTTTTCAAAAATATTTAGTGCAAAAGGATAGATTTTCTTTTCCAAGAAATATTACAGAAGCATATACTGTTATATGGAAAATAAAACTTCTCTTAAATATTTTTTTGGGAAAAGCAGGCAGGTATTCTATTATACTGTTTGGGTAGGAGGGATGAAAGATGAGTATTTTCAAAGAAACAAACTGTAGAAGAGCTGTGATGTCATAAGCTATTTTTACCTTTAAATTCAAAACCAATCTCTTTGGCAGAGTTGAGAGAATGTATCAAGTGCATGATACCAACAGATCATCTCAACAAGACAATACCATAGTACATCTTATCAAACAGTTATATAAATGTTATAGTAACATGAACTATCACATGTAGTCCAAACACTTATATCCAAAATGAACACACATGTCTGCTGAAATTTTTACAAACATTTTGCTTTCTTGTAAGTTACAAAAATTAACATTAAGATTTCTAGGATGAGATGGTACTCTTTTCAGATATGCATTTCTTCACCTCATTAACAATATATTTGATTACACTAAAATTAAAATAGTATTTTTTTTCACTGCTTTTAACTGATATGTAGAATGTTACATAGTGCTTTAAACAGAAGCACTTCAGGTAACAGCTGTACTATCATTATTCCCTTTTATCAGGTAGGGACACTGAGGCACAGAGGTGAAATGAGTCGCCCAAGGTCACACAGCAGATCTGTGGCAGGACAGGGCTTGTACACCTGCTGCCCTGGCTCACAGAGCTGCTCAGGAGAATACCAGGTGGAGCTATACTGAACTGCAGTGCTTCCCATTGAAAAGGGGTGAGATTTTTTAAGGATAGTAAATGAGAGACTCGATTTTTTTTTTTTTTTTTTTTTCTTTGGGAAGATTACAGGAATCAGGAATAGCTATGGAAGAGAAACAATCACATGGAAAAAACCAAACTAAAATGTGTTTTCAGAAGCTTTTGTTGTGTTGTCTAACTGCAAAGGTGTTAAGTGTTCAAAAACATTTATCCCTTAGCAGACTATGGGGATTTAAAAAACCCAACCAACATAAATATTATTTATCTAGGGACAAGGATGTCTCCATGAATCCTGAAACACACTCTGATTCTAAGTATTAAACTGTACAAATATCAGTGCTGTTTTAAAACTGAACATTAGTGTACATTTTAGCTGATTGTTTTAATCAATTTGATGAAAATTAAACATATCAGGTAATTAAGCCTTTACTGTGTAGTCCATGAATTCAGAAGGCTAAAAATCCACCCCCTCCTAGTACAGTACATCCCATAGCCCAATGTCAAGAGTCCTTCATGACACAGAAAGACACAATAACACCTTGGTTTCACTTTGCTCCTTGGTTAGTTGTGGAACAGACGTGTGCTGTTTTTGTACAGTTTGTATATCTTTGCGTGTTTTACTCAGTGATGTTCAGAAATCAGAGCGTTACACAAACCACTGCTTATTTAAACTGGAATAAAACAGAAACGCTGAACTGGTGAACACTTAACCCAGCTCAAGAAGCCAATCAAACAGGCTTGGTGTCATCTCTCTGCCTTCCTCGCTGAGCTTGCAGTACTGCACCACGGCGTGGAAGATATCCCCCACTTTCCAGGACTTCCGCTGAACTAGCTGCACAACATCTAAAAACTAAATAAAAACAACCACAACAAAATGCACTTAGGGTTTGGTTAACATTTTCTGAGGTTTTGTTAAATGAATACACACAACCTGCTGTTAGTCCTTTGTAAATGCACTGCTCTAGGAGAGAGTGGACACCATTCACTGCACAGCAACACAAAGGTTCTTTCTGTTTATAAAACTTCATTTCTGAAGTTCCATAACTCCCCAAAGATGGATTGGATCTCATGCTGTTTCTAAATTAGCTGCTTCCATCAATTATTTCTTATTTATTGCAATGAAAGTAAGAATAGGGAAAGTGAGTTTGATAAAGGATCACTATTTTCCTCACTATCAATAACTCACTGTCAAAATAATGGAAGGGTGACTATCCATCTTAAAGGGAAAAATCTTTCTTCGTTACCATTAGCTATATTTTAATTTATATTTAATTTTCTGTATTTCTACATTTACATTCCATAGTATTTTAAATATTCACATGGTACTGGTGATAGGGAAATCCATGTAAAATTTTGTCACATGAAGACATTTGCCACAGTTGTAGTTGAATTACAGAGAATATCTATATTTGATTTTTTTTTTTTAATTTCCAGAGAAATTGGAGGTTAAATATATGTTCTTAAGCAGCTGTAAAAAAAAAAATCCTGAATTTTGACCACTTTGTACTTAATAACAGGCTTCACAGTGTCATCCATCTGGTCCCTTTTTCTTTTGTGAAGCACATAGATTAAAATCAAAGCTTTTTATTTCTTTGAATTTCACAATATCTAATTAGTTTTCTCATTCTGTGTTTCCAGTTTTAAACCCCACAAGAAAATATTGTGTGTCTTTAGTTAGTGTAGCTGTTTGCTATTTACATACTGAAGCCTAAACTTTTAATATGTATTTTAATGATATTTAATAGGCACGTGATTTCCAAGAACGCTGTTGTAGGCAGGATGTGCTTCATTATTCTCTAGTGTATTTTTGCAATTGAATTAACTGTTTGCCAAAGCACATGGGTAAAGCTGACAGCTGTTTCTTTAATTAGATGCAATTTGGACTGTTGCTGTTGAATGCATTTTAAATTATGTTTATGATTCCCAAATGCATGTACTCAAGAAAATCAAACAATATCTCTGGTACTCAAAATGATCTTCCCCTAAGAGACCAAAATACTGATTTGTAATACTTTTTTCATTAATTGACTTGAATACTGTCACTTGGTTTTAAGCCTTAAAGCTTGAGCTGTTCTTACTGACCTTGGAAATGGGTCTCTTTTGGTCTTTCCTGAAATGCTGTGGCTGGTATTTGGTGGTATCTACAATGGAGCGCTAACTAATCATTCAGGAATAGAAAGAGTCTGCATTTCGTGAAGCCATTTTGGACTTCAGTGTTCTCTTGGTGCTCTGGCTTTGACTAACACTTCATGAGGTTTCTCAGCTCTGGTAGCCTGTGTCTGTCTGTTGCTCTCTGCAAAGAGACTTCTGCTCTCAGAGCGGTAGTTGGCAGAGCTACACTTGAGCAAGAGAAACAGTACTGGCACACAGAGCATTTTTAACTGGTAAGCCAGGGGAGGTGCTTCTGAATTTCCATACAATGATGCAATTTGTTACAATCAGTCAGTCTAATTTTCCATGTAACAGATGTGTCATTGCAAATACGGCTTCACTGGAAACAGTGACGAGTCACTGCTGGGCTAAAAGTGTCCCTGAGGGTAGTTATATATATAAGGATATGCCTACACAGTTATGTCCTTCCTGCCTTACTGAACTTTCCATCAGGTGTGGAGCAGGTCATGTCAGACAGTGAACCTGAGCTAATACAGGCTGGCTTTATGTTGCAGTTAGACCCTTCTGTACACCTGAGCACTGGGCCTGTTCCTTGGGGGAGAGTAGTCCTTTTCAGCCAATGCATCCACCCATGGCACACTCACATAAACGTGGGAGGACCTGTCAGGCCCAGGCAGTCCCCTGCTGTGTCCCCAGCTGCAGCAATTTAGGAACAGCAAGGCACAAGTTCAGACCTGCCTAAGGCTGCCCTAATCAGCGTCGGAGACAGGACAAAACCAGCATAAGGACTGAAAATCTTACGTCCAACTAATGTCTCACATTAGAGTGAGATCAGCAGAACTTTCTAAGTGTGATGTCCACACAAAAGTGATTTTTTTTTTATTTTTTAAAGCTACATACTTCAAGTCCATGTAAACAATCTGAAGCCCTTCAAATGTAGCCACATAAAGGTCTCTGTTAATTCTGCCTTGGGCATTGGTACTTAACATATCATTGATATGAAAAAGCGAGCAGCTTAATCAAAGCATGCTACAGGGACTTTGGAGAAGGTCTCATGGTGATGCTGTTTCTGGTGCCATGGACAATCTACTAAATATTTCCCATACTTCAAATTCCGACACTCTTATGCTCTCATCACTTTCTCTGATAAACAGTAGTATTGCCATCTTGTTGTAATGAGGATGTTTTTGCATCTGCTTTTAAGCTCAATTACTTCAATAACTCATAACTGCTACAGTGATGAATTAACTAATTCCATAAATATACCTTTTCAATTCTGTTTTCCTGAGATTTCTTAAAATAGATGGTTGGAATTCCAAGTTCAGAAGCAGCTATCCACTGCAGGGTGGCTCGCAGCTCCACATCGGGGCACTCTGGTTCCAGATCAAAGTTTATCACCAATAGATCCTTTTGACAGTTGGCTGTTCCCACTGAAAGCTCAGAAGTACTTTCTGGAAAAATAAGCCCAACAGTTACTGTGCAATTACTTGTGTTAACTTCAAATTGTATGCTTTAATTGATACGGTTTAACTTACCGTCTGTATTTTCTGTCTGTTCTTTAAGGAAAACCTTTTCTTCTACTAATTCACTTAGAAACAAACAACAACAAAGCTTATTAGTCACACTTAGGAACAGTCTACAACATTGCTTCATGATGAATAAACTTCTCTCTCAATGTAAGACCTAGAAAACTGCAAGAAAAAAGTTACATAGGATGAAATAATAAAATGCCAACTATATTTCATTTATTTAATCTGTAAATCAGGAAAAGCTGTGGGAATTGCAGCATTATTCCTGTAGTAGGCTGAAGTACTTGAATTGTTTGTGTCATATGTTATGTTTCACCAGGCTCTATGTATCTTTACAGTTTACATAATGACAAGCAAATGACATTATGGTAACACACAGCAAGTCTCATAACCTGGCTGGAAACGCTGAATTTCCAATGTCTGCATTTTGCAGTGCTCTACTCTCTGGCTGAATCTTTTCCAGTCTTGCTTTCTAATTTTATCTTCCATAGTTAAATACAATCATGGCTATCAATGACTCCTACTACTGCTGGTTTTAAATGTATTAGCTGTTTGGATAAACAAATTCTCTTTACACCTTGCAAAATTTTCCAAAGATACATAATTTCTAAACTACAGGCAAGTGGTCACTGCTTTAGCTTCCATCTCTGAGCAGAATATCTATGCTCTTGTACATGTGTCAGGAGACTTCAAATTCACTAGTGATGTCACAGCTATTCCATTTCTTTCATTGCTCCTGGAGGGACTGCATGTTCAGCACACATTTCCAGATTGCTCTCAATCAGGGGGAATGCTGCAAGTGTAAGATTTTGTTCCTAGCATGGGAGGACACTACCACCCTCATTCCCAGGATTTCAGAATATCCCCCAAGGCTTCAAAGAATCAAGATTATATATGCTTGTGTAGTGGTGACTGCAAGATGTGAAAGAATAAAATGGCAACATGCAACCTATGATTTGTCTTGACTTGGAATCATAGGTGCTTAATAATTTTCTTATCAGATTTTTTTTCCAGTTTTTCATTTGAACAGCAAATGTATTCTTGGCTTTGACTTTTATTTGTGGTAGTAGAAACTTCTCAGGCCTATTGGCCAAGACCTGAAGGGTCTGGAAGGCCTGAAGCTTGGTGTAACAGTATCAAGGAGAGTTAGAAATTTATCCCTTTGGTCCTTATAAATATAATGGAGAGGGGACATGTTTAGGAACATGTGTAGGAGGTATCACTGCCGATGTCAAGATGGGAATGTTTTAACATTAGTCATGGAATCAGCAGCTGAAAGAGAACACATGGAACTCTACAGAGATGTGAATGCCCTGATTTCTCACAAAAAGAGCCTCTTGAAAGCAGGGCAGTTGTAGCATTGTCTGGTAACGAGCTGTGACAATTTTCTGATGTCAGTGCCTTCACAAAGTTCCCATGCTCAATGTGTGATGTACAGTCTAAACACTGCTTCAGTGGCTGTGCCCTGGCTGCATCATGACAGTCACCAGCTGGCAGGTTGTACCAGGATCTTTAGGCAGGTTCTTGCATATCTCTTGATAATTTAATTGCATGTTCATTAGAAACATGCCTGGAAACAATAGGTAAGATGTACTGTGGGCCAAATTATTATTATTATTGGAAAGAATGCAATTATATTTTTTAACTTTAATTGATCCTTATTTGCTTGACCTTACTTGGTGTAACAGTATATGTACTTGCTATAACAGTAGAGTCTTGTTAATGTTTGAAGTTATTCAGAGAAGAAAGTTCACACAACAGGAAACTGATATAGCAGAAAACTGTCTTTTAGACAGAGTGGTTGGTGGACCAGTATTCTCTTGGGAGATCCACCTGAGTGAGTTTTCCTGTAATCCTTCACTGTCTAGTGCTCTCACTCTCCATGGACACCTGCATGTGCTTTTTTCTGAAACTATGAGCAGGCACAGCAGCAGGTGCAAAGCAGGGCTTGGCACATTTTAGGTGGCGTAAACAATTTGCAGTTAAAATTGGACTAAACATCAAGTCTCGCTTCAGTGACTACTTACTTAATCATAGGAGAAGATGGCACGTTCTCCTGATAAATTTCCAGGTCCATAATGCCAAGACTGCTAGTTGTACTGCTGTTGCCATTGCTGACAAAGCAAAAGTTTAAATATTAGTGCCAAGCTGTGCTGAACATGTCTCCATACATCTTTTAAAAATTTATTTATGTACAAAGCAAAGTGAGGAGGCTGCCTCCTGTTATGCAGAGTTGCACAAAATCAATTGTGCTCAGCAAGTGGTTCTCAGAATGAAGCACACTTGTCTGCTCAAAGTAATGAGGCTTTTATTAAAATGGTTCTAGATGGAGCATGTATCAAGTGCATCAATGCATCAAGTGATGCTGTAAACTGGAGGATAAAAAAAAGTGGACTCTCTTATGCATGCCTTATGCAGTGAACATTTGGCCTCAAATGAAAAACCCATCTGCTTGAGTCCTTGAAAAGAAGGTTTAGCAGATACAGAGGTGCCCTGGAAGAAACCTGCAGAGATTCAGATATCTCTGAACATGGAGAGTTATAGGAAGACATTGGTTGCCCATCATACTACTTACCTGTTGGGTGACTCCATGCCTGTAACCAGCAGTGGTTTCAGTGTATTACATCATACCCCAAATACTATTGGGGATCTGATGGAACCCACAGGTACAGAGATGGCCCCTCATGTTTCTGACTATTCTGAAAGACTGAGATTTTAATTAAAGCCAGTGCTCATTGGGACCAGAAATATCTAGAGGGATTCTCTTTGGCTTCTTCACAAGGATAAAGTAGTACATCTGAGACTATTTGGAAAAAATAGTTCCAGTTCACTTTATAACATCATTATAAATGTGACAGTGAATGTTTATGCAGATATTGTAATAGTGTCATGAGCAGGTTGTGAATTTGCTGCCTGCAAGTCAATTACCAGGAACAAATTCTGTGTGGCAAGTCATGTTGAACCACTTAATTTTTACTGGAAGAGCAACTAACATTATTTTTCCTTACATTAAAAGGATTGATTAGACAGTTCCTTTCCCCATCAGGCTGTTCTCAGTCAGTGCCAGCATGCCATGCATTCAGACTTGCTGTAGCAATTTCTGTTTCAATGCAGAGCTGAAAGGCACAATACTTGGGCTCTCTCACGCCGAGGACTTTGTTAAAGGTTGATACAATAATAAGAGGATGAATGTTCAACTGTGGTGACAGACATGTTTTGTTCAGTTCTTTTTAGCTGGCCAACAGTGCTTTCTGACAGAGACTCTTTCTTTTCCCTGCTTCATTACCATAATGTCTTCCCTCCTTGTCATATTAATACTCAAGAGAAAGATGTAATTCCTTGACAATATTTTAAAACCTAGTCTAAGAGCATATAAAGAAAAAACCTTGCTCAATATCATGTTGTGAAAGGGCTGAAGTCAAACTACCATCACTCTATATAAACTCCAGGGACTAGATAATGTTTTTAAACACATGTCCTGACTTGAATAGGTACAAAAAGCAGCACATTGTTATGGGAGCTCTGGAATTTATGTCTGCTCAGGGGAACATTGATCATCCTCTGTTAATCTGCACCCCTCTGCCAGTCTAAGCAAACCAGGACTCAATCTCTGCTCTCCTGGTAGGAATAGCAGTCTTGTCAATCTTGGCTAAGGAGATGCCAAAACAAACATTATGCAAAGAGCAGCAAATAAATCAAAAGAAAGACTGTAGCAATTAGCTTGTCTGATGGCCTTTTTGCTGTAGGAGTGAGGCACTTCAGTGGTGCCAGGAAGTTTTTCCTTTGCTTGAATCTAGCTGCTCACCAGTAATAAAAAGACCTGGATGAGAACCTGAATGTGGATAACTTTTTTCCCCCTTATTAAAAAATAAAGAGATAAAGTCTATCATTAGACTTTCTTTACAGTATTCTGAGTGAATCTCAAGGTGTTGCCTCGCATTGCTGATGCATGGTAGGGAAATCACTGGCTTGGTTGATACACCATATTGTACAGTGAGAACAGACAACAAGGGTACCTCATGGATCGCTCACTGAGTTGCAAGTAGCTACTTGTGTCATCAGGATTGTCCTCATCATTAGCTAGCTGGGACCAGCTGCCAGTGCTTTCTTCACTGCTGCTGAGATGGTTTGGAAATTCTTCAGCTGTTTTTGTCTCTCCTATGATTTCAGCATCTGATCTGCTCTGAGGGCTGGTGCTGCCAGGGTGATAAGGAAGGCATGTTACCATTATAATACAGGCAAACAAACTGGTGACACCAATCTGCAGGCAGTGTGGCTCATTAAAGTCAACCAAGCTGCAGAATTATATAGATGCAAAAGACTGGACAAGTTTATAATTTATTCATACAGTTCAACAGAACATATGGTCTGAGATGCTCTTAAAAAAGGACTTTCTTATGACTGCTACAAACAAACACAAACCAAAATAACATTATACTGAAACATGCATAGGAATGGTTTAATTTGTACAAGAGGATTTTACATGTATGAAAAGAACTGATCACTGTAAGGGTCTATTGGTTAATGCGCTTCAGGCAATCAGTGCAGAATGACAGTATTTCTTGGAAATATATACTTTCACTAAATCCCTCTCCTACAAGGGGGTGACTAAGTTCCTTGCCAGGGTTTTCTACTTTCTTAGCATTGTAGATCCAAAAGAGGTCTAGAAGTAAAAGTAGGAAAGTATTGTGGGTTGCAAATGACTAATGACCCTCAGCCTTCTTTGTCCTAAGGATCTTTGCTGCTCAGGTTGGGGAAGGACAAAAATTATCGGCAGGTAGTCAGAAACCAGACTGAATATGGAACCCAGACTGAGTTCAGAAAGTACAGGGTTAAGGGAAAAATGCTTTCTAATTCTGAACACTTGACGTATGTCATATACACACATGTATTTATATTGATGTGTATGTCATATATATGTACACATGCTCCCACAAACACACACAGAAGCCAAAAATAAAAATTTGTATTTATGGTAACTTTTCAGAGCTAAACTGGCCTTTTGATACACAGAAAAGTAAATATAATCAATCCCCATAATAATTATATCACTACAGCATCAGAATAATAATTAAAGCAAAACTGTAGTTTTGTTCTATTCATTGGATGGCTTGCATTTGCAACTTAGTGATTACAGCAATGCACTGTGAACTGCCAGCTCTCTGCAGGATCTCTCTAGAGAAGTTCTTGCTTTCAGACCTGTATCTAAGTTGTGACTGAAGCACTGGTCTTCAGTTAGAGCAGGAGATTGCACCAGAAACACTGTTGTTCCCAAGTCATTACCTTGATCCCGAGATAATATTGTTGTAGATGTCTCCTTTTGCCAAGCTCTCAGTCTCAGAAGTTGTTGCATTAATGCTGGATGACAGAGAGAGAGGCAGTCTGTGCAGGGAGAATGGAAGTTGTTTGCCCAAGGGCTCTGCTGTTGCAGGCAGGGAGCATCTGCCAAGCAACTGTGCCTGTCATCCCTGACCCCTCAGGGGCAGAGCTCAGCATCTGCACTAACACGTGGGCTCTGAGCAGCCAGGTTGCAGGGTAGTGGTGTTATTCAGTTTTTTAATACAGGGCAGGTAGCTCCTGATACCTGGTCCAAAACACAAGAGATTTCTGTGGGTGATGCTTCTTGGCATTTTGGGTTTTGTTTGATTCATTATGCAATCACATCTCAGACTTGTGATGCTTTGAACTGACAGTTCCCCACTTGTGAACACTCACTTGGAACAGTTTCTGTGTGACAGGACTGGGTCTGTTGCACTGCTTACATACCAGAAACAGCTCTTTTTCGTGGCTCAAGACCTCTTCCCCAGGCCTGCACAGCTTTTTTTTTTTTTAATTATTCCTAATTGACTGCATGCTTGATATTTTGCCTGGAGCCTTCTGTGCCTGTATCTGAACTAGCAGGTAGTTTCATGCAGTAGGAGTGGATCAAAGCAATTGCTGCTGATGCTTTTATAGCTACATTATATATTTTTAGGTTTGCACTAGATAGACTTGGTCTAGCCAGCTATGCCACAAATGGTTCAAATCTGTGTGAAGAACCACAGAAAGATTTGCCTTCCCAGTAGGGATACGAGCACATCTGGAACACACTTGGGCAGCTTCTATTTGAGATTCCTTTAAAAGAAATCTGCATTGCATGTGGCAAAGAAAGCTGATGTATGGAAATGGGGATGAGTTGATTCAGAACTGCATTGCTGAGCCAAAATGCTCATGTGGTTACTAATTCAGCCCTACCAATCCTATTGCTTTAAACATCCCATAGGCACTTTGGGAACTCTGCATCAAAGGCAGAAGAAAAGTTGTTATGAAAGGGGTCGTAAATTGCAAAAATAACTTCATTTTCACAGTCAAAATTCCAAATAGGTAGATTTCTAAATGTATCTTACTAAAAACAGGTTGCATTTTAAGGAAGAGGAAGGTTAGTGGGGGGGAAATCAGCATGAAAGACTAGTGACACTATGATAATTATCCATCTAATTGTTAACATACACAGGAAAGTAGATATAATCTATGTGCTTTCTCACTTCAAGCAGAGCAAGTACTTCTGCTTTCTCACTTCAAGCAGAGCTTTGTCAAATGCCAAAACAGAGCACTGCCTAGAATAAAATGAGCTACAAAATGGTTTCTAACACTAGCACCTGCCCTTTCTCTACCACTTTGAGATAATGGGGTGCTACATTGCTCCAAGAGATTGGCAGTTTAGATACCATTAAAGTAACGGATACAATGAAGAAGTATAGTTAAAAATAGGCAATGCCTTGAGAAGAGCATTGCTCTTAACCTCAGAGCACCCACAGCAGTCCTCTACATTCACACTGCACTCTCATACTGTGCTCGTACTTTGCCATAAGCAAAGCAAGCTACAGATTTCTTAAGAAAAGGAGTACGGCTGTAAGGAGAGGGTGGTAAGCTGTGCTGTAAAACTCCATGAAATGGCATTAAAATAAAATGAAATGTTATTTTTTTTCTCTATTTAAATTCTACCAGAGAAGTTTTGAACTTAAGGGAGGTGAGGGGTACCTTTATTATTTTATTTCCTTCACTAAAGAATTTTTCTTACTTTTAGCTCCAGACTGTAAACACAAGTTCGAACTTCGAGCTCTCAGAAGTCTGGTCTTGTTTCCAGGTACACAAAGCATTAGTTACACAAGCATAGCAGAGAACTAAAAATTCTGCTATCTTCTGTTATACACTAACATTGATTTTGATGTATTTATTTTTTTAAATTGAGATATCAGCCAGCACTACATGAAAGTTTAAGCTTTGTCTATTTTTCCTGTCTTGACTATGGGAGACTTTAATATCTGTAGAGAGAAAACCTGTTAGTAAGTTTGAATGTTAGAACCATAATGTTGTCATATTTGATTTAAGTTTGCTCTAGAAATCAGCACTCTGATACTTGATTGGCGGATTTTATGCCATCAGAAACCTGTAGTCACAACTTAACCTGTTTGTTTCTTTAGAAGTTATATTCTTATCTTCTTCCTTTATCAAAATAACTTTTACTGGGAAAATAAAACACCAAAGCAATATACTGGTTTGCTGTTTTGTCACTTACCTGTTTGCTGGGGAACTGGAAATGGTGTGTTTTCCATCGAAAGCTTCTGGAGGCTTTTCTTTGCTTTGATTCTCCTTTCCAGAGGGGCCACACGAAGTTAAGGACTCTGAGTCTTTCTGTGGCTCATCTCGTTGATCAGTTTCTATCTGAATTAAAGGCACTTCCCTGTGCTGACCTGCAGGGAGGCTCCCAGGGCTCTTCACGTACTCTTTTTTCTCATCCAAATTTAATTCATCCGTTTTGGGCTTTGATTGTATCTGAGCTGTGTTTTGGGGATGTTTGCTTTCCAGCACATGCTCTCGGCTTGTATAGTCACAGGAATCCTGCTGGACAACAATTAAACTTTTACCACTTTCAACTATATTTGCAGCCAGTCTTTTTGCATATTGTTCTACGTGTGGTGGGGAATCGCTGTAAAACTGCTCTGGCTCTGCAGCCTCTGCCTCATCTGCTATGATTTTGTTCTTCCGCATCAGAGATTCAATAGAACTCGCCCATGTCTCGTGAATCAACATATCTGTTATCTGGTCGGTCTTGCATCTTTGGTACAGGCACGAGTCAGACTTGCAAAGACCTGAAGAAGCCACAGTACTGGCTGGCTGCACACTTAAGGAATCTTGGCGATGGTGAGCAAATCCATCTAAGGAATTTGCCTTAACTGGGACATTAACTGTAAGCCTGGAGCCTGATGATCTGCTGTCAGGCATTGACGACTGCCTAAAGCAAAAAGGTGACCGTAGAGATGGTGGTAGCAAACTGTCACACCAGTCCTTTGAATTCCGAGGGGAAGATAGGTTATCTTTATTTTCTCTTTCGATTTCTCTTAGCATATACCTGTAAAATTCTTCTGTTATACTTTCTGTGCTGGACTGCTTGGATGGGCAACTCGGTCTTACATTAAGATGGCCATTTTTCTTGGCTACCTGTTGCAAAGCAGAAGTTAAGATATTGTTTGCATTTTTTCCTGCATAGTAATCCAGTAGCAAATCAAAACCTCTTCCTTCATTTTCCATCTGGTTCACCATAAATCTTGAAAATTCATCTGTAATGCTTTCACAACTAGACTGCTTTGAGACAGAACTTGTCTGGCTCACAGACTGACCAAAGCTGTTCATTAGGCCTAGGGTATTGAAGGAGGCTTTGGAATCCGAGTCCTCCTCTGGAATGCTCTCACAGCTTGAGGCCTTGGCTCGGCTCCATCTTTCACAGTGCAGTCTGTTCCTGGGGTGGTTTGGACCTTGCCAGATGCTGTCAACCATGGAGAGTTCGGTGAGGTTCATGATCTTGGCAGCCACTTCATTGGCAAAGATATTGACTGAATCAGGTGTGTCCTCAAGGTTTATAGATTCATCTACTACCCGATTCATCAATTTTTCCTTTAGCTCAGGATGCTCATCTGTTTTTCTTTTGATCTCACTTAGTCGAGGTGCCCTGTGCTTCCGAACCACTGAACCATTAGTATGGGTTTCCTTTTTCCTTTTCATGGTTCTGCATGATAAACTCTGAGTCACTAGATATTCATTGCCTCTCTTCCATGCACAGAACCAGGGTTGCTTTCCATTTGAATTTTCTAGACAAATGGCAGCTATTTCTGTTGCCATAGAGACAACTGTTTCTGCCAATTCTTCTGCAAAATCTGTTATACAATATTTGTCTCTTGAATTTTTCACCTGTAGCACAGGCTGAGAAGGAAGCAGGACATGGTTTCCTAATAAAGACAAGCTAAGTTGAACATCGTTATTTAGCACAGAATCACACTTATGCTTGGCTTGGTTTTCTTCATTTGTGGTGGCAATGGAAGACAGCTGTTCTTGAACACCATGTCTGCATTCATTGTTTGCAAAGGTATTTTCTCTGTCAGAAAATGATCTGGAATCTTTCTTCTGATGCTGAGTGTTACTCTGATTTGGGGATTTGTAACAGTCTCGTGCAGTTCTTTTCAGGTGTCTCTTCCTGGGAGATGTTTTTCCACCAAGTGTGTTATCCTCCACGTCTCCACTTGGTTCTGAGCTCAGTGTGGCACCTTCGTTGCTATTTACATCTTTTGTATTACTTTTCCAAGTGATTGTGATATTTCCAAGATCTTTGCTAGTACTGGTGCTGTAGGATGTTCCAAATGCCTTAGCAGCAGAGTGATCAAGGGGGCTGTGTGAAGTTTCACATGCTGTTGCTGGTGTTGACCACCCTTCTGCTCTTGTTACTTTCTCTGCTTTTCTGCCCTCGGAAAAGAGAGGAGAACACTCTTCAACTTGCCTTATGTCGTTCATCTTCTTGTAAGTGAAATATATTATATTAAAAAGCAACTCATTTGCAGTCTCTGTGAAAATGTCTTGTGCACTTGAGCCATTTTCTGAACGGGGGTGTAGCTGTCTCTTCTTCCTAACCTCTTCCATAGAATGTCGTAGGATAATATTGGATAAGTTTTGTGCAAGTTCATCTCTGGTAACTTCATCAGCATGTGGAATACGTGGCCTTGCTGCTGTTTCAATAATTTTCCCATTTATGGATTCCATAAAATGTCCCACATTTTTGTATGTGTTGGGTCTTGTCAAAATTATGGAAGCCTCTTTGAGAAGTGCCTCTGCAATGCTCTCATTTAGCTTTTCCATGCTGCTTCCTATAGCTATGCTACAGTGCAGAGTAATGGCTGCAGAAGCCTGAGCAGCAGACAGAAGTCCACTTGAAGTTACAGGGTACTTCTCCTCCTTAGTTTCCCCCAGACCACAGATGGCTACAGCACTTGCTACTTGAGTCATGCCACACAGAGCAGATGGAAAGGAATATTCAGCGCCAGCAGAGTCATCAAGGAGCTGTGAAGGTGCTGTGTGCACCTCTTCATTTCCAACCACTCTGCTCCTGGAGTCTGTGACTTCTTGGTCCCATCTGAATTTTTCCGCAGCCTGGGGACTAGAAATGGTTCCAATGACAGTGGCTGCACAAGCCAGAGCCACTTCCAGTGCACTTTGGTCATGTCCATTTGAATGTTCTTCCTCAAAGTAATCTGAAACTTCAGCAGTGCTTTCTGACTCAGTCCAGTGGCACAGGTTGGGGAAGGCAGACCCTGGCCAGTCAGGTATGTTCTCAGAACTGTCTGGACTTTGCACTATGACAATCTTTGGAAGTTCATTCCATGATCGGGAAGCAGATACATCTTCTGACTGACAGGAGCTTCCTACAGAGATGCTGACTGCAGCCTCCTCACTAAAACTGGGTCGAGACTGTGACAGTCTAATGAATGCATCCTGCAGAACAGATTCTGCCAAATTTGTGGCATACTGACCTGTGGTCCCCTGCTCATATTGTGAGGGAGGATCAGTTTTCCTGATACCTGTACAGTCTTCCCCATCTGTCTTACTGTTGTGTTTTGTTGTTGGGTCACACAGAGGCTCCAGCTCCTCTTTAGCCATTTTGGTCAAAGATACATCTTCTAACATGAGCGCTGGGCAAGAACTTTCAACCTCACTAGTCAAATTAGTAGTACTAAATGATGAAGTAGCTTTTTCAGCTAATTCCTTCTGCCACGGTATTTCCTGGTCTGACTTATCTTCAGGCTGTAAGAGGCCATCTTCAGCCACAACATTCACAGCTTCAGAGACTTGAGTAGCTCCATTATCTTTATTAATGCAGTTCCCTTCAAGGATGAATGGCAACCTGGCTTTTCTGTAGTGAATATTTTCAAATACCTTTCCTTTATTTTTTTTGACATCTGAAGATCCTTCTGCAACACTTACTTTTTCATGACCTATTAAGAAAAATAAATAATTAGTTTTTGCAAAGTAGCCTGTGGCTTTAAAAAGAAAACAGCTGCACAACTGTGTACCACATCACTGCTCTGTAAAAGTACTGCACAGCCATGTATCCTTGTCTCTAAACAGCAATTTAAAAATATGAATGGTTGTCCATTTTCTAAATTACATATGCATGAATCAAAATCAAGTGCAATTTCTGTGAGCATTGCCATAGCAGTTTTGCAATGCCAACACTAGCAGAATTATGCTTAGTCCCATGGCTTTTACCAGCTTTGTATTCATCAGCCTCGTTGTCATCCTCGAGGTGCTCAGATGCCGTGAGGAAATCTTCTTCTATTGAGGACACGGAGCAGTTCGTGTCATCCTCTGGCTTTAAGACACGAGTTTCTATCTGCAGCTGTCTCTCCTGAACGAGCTCAAGTCCAATCAGAAACTTGTTTATTTCAAAAATGATGCAACTCGCGCTGTTTCTCCTGTCCCCCCTCGCACACTGAACCAAGCAGACATCTGCCAGCCAAGGACACTAGAGGGGAAAAGAATCTCAGATAGTTATTTAATTAAAAAAACACACCTTATTTTAAGCTTTCCTCTCTATAAGTAATTTGAGAATGTTCTGTTGCAATGATGCAATATGATTTGTCATTTAAATGTTAGTAACACAGTGTGCAGTTACATATATGCCAAAATAAGGCTTCTTGGACTGACAGCTTTTCTTACACAAGTGCTTTAGTAGAGAACCCAGCTGTATCACAGGGGATGCTTGGCAATTTTGTTGAAATTGCCAAGTTGTTTGTTTTCAATCAACTTGTTGTTTTAATGACAGAGACTTATTTGCAGTTAGCCATCTGACATGCTGTTATTAATGGCCTTGTGGCACCCGGCATTACCTGTCTCTTGAGGGAATTGTTTGTGGGCATGAATTCCCTTTCAGGATAATTTCTCTTGCAATGCTTGTTTGAAGGCAGCCCTGTAAATGCTGGCTGACGAGATTAAGAACAGGCCACCTTTAGTGTTCCTACAGACTGTTTTAAAATAGTGTTTTATTTTGTTTCTCTGCTGCTCTTCCTCTCATTCCTTTCTTGTCCAAAGCCCCATTATTTCAGGCCTTTATAACCTCCCACTGGAAACAGGGCGCCAGTGCACAATGTGATGAGCCTTTATACAAAACTGTCTTACCCAGAGAAGCTGTACAATTAAGTTGAAAGTTGGACAGAAACAGAGAGAAAGGAACTCTTGTTATCCTCCTTTTATTGATATTAAAGCTGTTGGACATTTATACAACAACAGAGCAAAGTCAATATCTCTGCATGGGACCATGCTTCTATGGATGTACTCTGAAGCAAAGCCAAGGTTTTGCAGCATGTGATCCTGTGCTTTTAACTCCAGGCCCCCAGGAAGGAGCCAGTTTGGGTGGAACCAAGTTTGGATTGAGGCAGTAAATTTTAAGCTGTGCAAAAGATGCTCTGGACCTACTGGGCATTTGCACAATTTCTACCATAATGTAACCCCATTCTGGACCTTTTGTCTTTGAGTGTGAATGCAGAGCAAATATCTAGTGATAAAGACAGTGGGATGAGTGCTATGCTGGATTAGCATGTTTATTAGCCTGCTCTTCCTTTCCACTTAAAAAATGTGTCTGGAGAGAAAACCAGATAAATTAGTGTGTTATAAGTAAAACAGAAAAGATAGATTAGATAGCTGCTATGAAACAGTTGGTGATTCAGACATAAGTATACATTGTATTGCAAAAAATGTAATAAAAAACAGATGCAGCCTTAGATCAAACATTCCCTTCCTGTTTCTCCAGCCCACAGTTTGCAGGGTTATACTTGTGAAAAGGGCAGAGGGGTGAGCAGCATAAAAATTGTTGCAGGGAAACTCTGCCAGTCACCTCACAAATTAAATTCTCTGAAAGCCAAACAAAAGGATGATGGTGGCATATCTGACCAGTCTCAATGCAAAGCTTTACTTGTCTTACAAGACAAAAATTTAGTTTAGCTACCTCTATGAGATGGCTGTTACTCTCACTAGATTTGGAGATGGGGATTACTTTGGTGCTTGAGTTACCTTGTTCGAGCCTCAAAACACCCTTGTGCATATTGCAGTAGCTTGTCCCTGGGCTGGAGGGTTGGGAGCTCCAGTGCTCCCACCACAGCCTTGTGCTCATATTTTTTAAACCTTTCTATTCAGCCATTAGTCACAAATGGCAAGAAAGCTCAATAACTAGGTAATTTCTCTTTTTAATGATCAGCTTATTGGTATAACATAAAATTCAATGATCTTTGCAATATAGCTGTTACAGGGTCTGCTTCAGGAAGACTTTTGTACACAAGTTAATTTCAGTGAAAAGAAGTTTTCTGCTTCTTTTTTCTGCAGCAGACAAACCTGGTGATCCCTGTTCCTGTTTTAAGTTTGCTGGGACAGTTTTGTACTCCAGGATAATTTTGCAGCTCTAATGAATTTGAGAGGTGATTCTGCCCCTCTGCTGAAGTGATTCTGCTGCTCTACTCCATCCTGGTGAGACCCTATCTGGAGTACTGTGTCCAGCTCTGGGGTTGCCAGCACAGGAAGCACATTGACCTGTTGGATTGAGTCCAGAGGAGGCCACCAAGATGTTTAGAGGGATGAAACACCTCTCCTGTGCGGAAAGGCTGAGAGACTTGGGTTTGTTCAGCCTGGAAGATAGAAGGCTTTAGGGTGACATAATTGAGGGCTTCCAGTACCTGAGGAGAGCCTACAAGAAAGTTGGAGAGGGACTACTTACAGGAGCATGTAGTGACAGGACAAAGGGGAATGGCTTCAAAGTAAAGAGAAGAGGTTTAGATTAGATATTAGGAAAAATTCTTTACTGTGAGGGTGGTGAGACACTGGAACAGGTTGCCCAGAGAAATCATGAATGTCCCATTCCTGGAATTGTTCAAGATCAGGCTCCATGGGGCTCTGAGCAACCTGGTATAGTGGAAGGAGTCCCTGCCCCATGGCACAGGGTTTGGAACTAGATGATCTTTAAAGTCCCTTCCAACCCACAGCATTCTATGATTCTGTTCTATGAAGTTGTTCCCATTTCATGAATGGCCTAGTGAGACCAGAATCAGGCTCAAAAATATTGACATATTTTTCACTCTCTTTCTTTACACATGCATGGAAAATGAAGGAGAGGAAAAATGGAAAGGAAGAAAATGCTTCTTATTACAATAAGGAGTTAAGCTTCTGGAACTTGTGCATTAAAATGTCTTTAAGCAAATGTTATCGTTTGCTTCCTTTCTCTATGTGGTGCCACTAAGAGGAATTCTTGGCTTCCAGGGAATATTTAATTGGCATTAATGGGAGTGAAGGAGTTAGCATGAGAACTTTGCCTCTAGCTCCTTTAAATGTTAAATTTTAATTAATGCATTAATTACTTTTTAAGTTGACAGAAGCTAAACGAGGTGTCATCTCTGATACGGTTATTGTCACTTGGTATTTTCACATTGATAGATTCAGGGTTACAGTAGCCTCTGGGATCTTCAAGTCCTATCATCAGCCCTTTTCTGAGGTGCACACGTGGGAGAAGATGCCTTGGGAACAAAAGTGGGAAGTGGCAAGGCTTCACTTGAAAGGGAGTCTGTAGCAGCTGTGCCCTGGCTTAGCTCTGTGCACAGAAGAAGTGTTACATCTTTCCTTTCCCCCTCTGTGCTGCCCTTCTGATTCCTGCTACTCTTGAAATCTGGGCATGTGAATCTCATATGTGCCACCAATCCTGCCTTCCCTGAAGAATCAACTGCTAATGTGGCTCAGCTGCAACCCAGACACCTTCAGGATCTAAAGGGAATAGCAGGATCTCTCGCCTGTCTTTGTGTAAACGGTGTGCATGTGATCCCGCCCACCACATCCTTGAATCTGTCTAACACAAGTCTGTTGTTTTTTTTCTGTTTGCAAACTCCCACTCATCTCAAACTGCCGTGAAGTCTTTGCTTTCAGGCTCATTTTTTCCCGTATTCCAAATTCCATCCTTCACAGGTGTGATGTGATCTTATAGATGAGTTTGATTCCTACCTGGGGAACCTCATAATCGGCCTGAAGGTTTCCTGATGCTAATCCACTCAGCAGGACTATTTCATTTTCCTTTGGTGGCTGTACGTTCATTGAGCTGATGAGTTTAGGGAGGTTTGGTGAGACGCTGATCAACTTCTGTAGTATGAAAGATAGATTTTTGCTCTCAGGTAATGAAGTCTTGCACAGTTATATTCAGAAATATTAAAATAACCACTTATATGCATCCCTTTAGAAAGCTTACTTAAAAGTAATACTTCAACTAGATTAAGAATAGAACTGGCAGCATTAAAATGCACATTCTTTCTTTTGAGACACCAGACCAAACATTATAAACTTCTGCACAAGTGTCCAGCAGGACAATCTGCCATCTCTGACATTGTCACGTGCTAAATAGCTTGACTGGATTTGTGAATCACAGATGAAATATACCTTTCTTTGCTGTTCCACTGGGCACCTTCATGACCTTTCATTTGTAATGACAGAGTCACTTCCTACATGTTACGTATTTGCTAAAGGTAAAAGCAGTAACAGTCACAGCAGCAGTGATGCTACGTAACATGGGAGATTTGTACTGCCATACTGCTGGGAGCCAGTCCCCAGCCTGTGCAGGGGACATCTGTGCTCCTTTGTGTACAAAGGCCAGGACAAAAGTGCCTGAGAGTGCAGTTCCCTCTGCCAGGGATCTCTGTGTGCTTGCTCTAAGAACACAAAATCAAGGCTGGCCCCTTACAGGGGGAGTAGGGTAAATACCACCTCCATTTTAGGCACTAACAGAACCCATGTGTCTGTGCACAACACATGGCAAAGTCAGGAAGTGCAGATCTTGGGCACTCAGCCATAGCCTTTGCTTCACTTCTTCCTTTTCACCTTCAAAATATTAAGCTTGCAGTGCTGCTATTTTTCCTTGGAGTGAATTAGACATAATAAACCTTTCTGGTTTAGAAAAGTTAAATCAATACTAGAGAACAATTTACTTTTCGGTAGACTGATCACATGAAACTAAGTATTTTTATTTGACATAACTAAATTCGGTCCTTCAATTCATTTTGACGTTTTACTGTTGCACTAAAAAGTTTTCCTCTTTTTCTTTTTTTTTTAAATTATAACCTTTCTGTTATCACATACATTTCCCCACATCTCTCTCTTTTTCTACTGCCTAAATTGCCACATTTTTATCAGATTTCTTAGGTAGGAAATGATGGCATTTTATATATCTTTTACTTCAGTTCTTTACCTTTTGTTCAGAATTTAAAAAAAAGTCTGAAAACATGATCATTTTAAACTAAACCCCCCTCAGTTTAACCCATTCCAAGGTTCAGTGGGTAATGCAGAATCCTAACAGTACCTATTAGTAAATAAAGTACCTGTTAGAAAATGGTTAAATATTTCATATGAACAGCAGTTACGTTAACATCTTCAAAATTCTTCTAAGAAATGCTTTCACGACACCAGTGTGTTTTATAAAATTCCACCTGACTCAGTGGTAATTTACACAAACTGCTTTTTCTACACAAAAAATGTGATGAAGGAGTTTCCCCTTTGAAAAGTATGAACAAGCACCTTGTGCTAGGAGGGAATTTTCATTACATGCATTGAAAACGGAAAAAAAAAAAAGTATCACTTTCCAGTCATGGTGAATAAATGTGTTGATCCTGCACCAGAAACCACCTTTGTAGAATACAGCCAAACATTGGGGTGTGCTTTGGTGAGCTGACAAGGCTCTGCTGCCACGTCAGAGCTTCACGGTGGTGAACACAGCCCTGCTGTGGGGCTGGTAGATAAAAAACATGCAGCTGCTTCCAGAGGGGTTTTGTGCTTGCGAGGGAGTCATCAAACCTCCAGGCATTGTAAAGGGTAGCTGCACAAAGCTAATTTCAGATGGCTTTTACAGATATCTAGTTCTAAGACTGAGGGAGAAACTTGTGGTATTTCATCATGACCTGCTACAGCTTTTGTTCCTCAACAAACACTTTAAACAACAATAAAACCACTGCTTAACAGAAAACAACTAGTGCTTCTAGGGATTCAGTAAAGTAAACCCACTCAAACTGTTCTGCACAATTAACCTGCTGATTCAACGGAAAAGTCATTCTGCTGCATGATGCTGTATTTATTTTTGACAGCTGAATTTTCACAGATCCAGGATGCAGAAAACACCATAGAAAAACTGATCCTGCTAACAAATGAGTTGCAGGAGGCAGTAAGGTCCCAGCACTGGTTGTTCTCCTATGAGCTAAAAGTGGTTTCACCAAACTAACTGTAATGCTTGAACTGAGGAACTCCTTGGGTACTGTCAGGAGATCCTACCTTTGTTCACTCACTACATATTGCCTCCATAGTGCTGTGTCCATCAGAGGTACCAAGCCAGGATGATAGAAATCAACTGATAAAGGAAGATGCAAGCAAAAAACTGACACCAGGCCATATCTTTAAAATGTGACTTCCACAGATTTAGGGTTTCTTTTGAAACAGTATGTATTTTAAATAGCATATCATGATGTAATTTGTCTTAGTGTTTGTAAAATAACCAATCTTTTTTATTTTTTTTTAAAAACACTTTTTTTTTTACCCTCGAAACCTTCAGTTAAACAGAGAAAAAAACCTTTTAATTCTGTCTTATCTAGACCCCTCCTAAAGACCACATAATTATACCATCTGGAGTTTGAGTAAGACTGCTGAGCTGAACAAGACCTAAATGAGTAAAAGATTTTCAAAGGCTTTTAGGCAGTAGGACAGACACCAGAAATTCTTCTTGTGCAGTATTATGTCAATTTAAAAAATCGTATGTATAACATATCCACGTTCATTTCTCTGACAAAACCAAGGCTGAGCAAGAAATCTACTCATGTAACTGCTGTGATTTGACAGACTGCATCAATCCATTGTGTATTTCTGGGATGGGAGTAAGAAAAGTTATATAACATGGTCCAGTGTTGAGATAGTTTAAGAATCCTCATGCATTGCTCTCTGTAAGGATTAAAAATCTAGGGTTGGCTTTGATTTGCTCATAGAATTTTGATCTGTGTTTGTACTGGAGAGTTCTGGCATACCTGATAGATTCACTGTTCGTGTTTTTAAGACCTAAACAGTTACCTGTTTCACTTGCTCATCGCTGCAATCATCTCTGTTGGCATCTAAATTCACAAAACAGACCTGTAATAAGAGAAAAAGAAACAGTACCTTATGAATTTGTTTTAGAGTGGCAGCAACCCTTAAAGTTAGCATACGTTCCTTTTCTAGCCTGGTAGCTGAATATGTGAAGCCTATTCCTAGTACAAGAAAGGCTGAAAAGTTAGCAAAGAGAACAACAGAGTAGATATCAAGAAAGGAAAAAATAAAAAGGAATAGATAGAGTCATGACTCTATCTGCTCTGACAATCAGCTTGCCTGATGAACGAGCAAATGTTGCCAATAATCTGTAATACAGAGGATATTAGAAAAGGTAGAGGAAATGTTAAAAATGCATTTGACTGTATATCAGATTAATTCTTCATGTCTTTTTCAATGGCTTCTTCTTTTCAGGCACTTGTTGCTAAATGTTTCACAAGTGCAATTGTGAGTTGCTTTTTAAGTTTTTCTGCACACCACATAAATATTGGAGTATTTTTCCTAATTTTCCAGAATTTGTAAGTTGACGTTTAAAACCTTATGAAAATATTTTTTTTAAACTTTTATTCATAAGCCAGTATGCAACCAGAAGTGTTAACAGTGCTAATCAGTACTACTATAGGTTGCAGAACTGCCTAGTAAGTACATAATTTACCAGAAAGTACTACTTTTAATGACAAATTTTTCTGCCCTGTCTTTGGTCAGCACGAGTTTCAGCAACCACTAAATGTTCTGAAGACTTTTACTATATGCTGACTGGAAGGCTACTTTCTAATCAGAAAATCCCTCCTCCAGCTCTACTTCTGAATTAGAAGCAGGGACTCCAAAGCTAGGCTGACTGTGAAGTTCACAAGAGTTTGGTGTTGTCTTATCTTGATTTAAACCAAAACCTACCACAAATTCAAAGCTCAGCTAAAGCCAACACCTGATTCCAAATAAATTGCAGATTCAGAATTTAACTGAAAAGAGCTGAGTGATTTCTGTGTTTTGTTTCTTTCCCAGAAAAGAGTCAATGCTTCTTATCCTAATTCTATGTGTAGTGTCTGTAGAAAATAAAAATTGTCTAAATTATCCTTTTCACAAACATTCTTGTGTTAGGCATCTGAACTCCTGTTGTGTGCCTGCTTTTACCCCAAGACAACCCTGATTTCAGTTTATATATGCATATACCATATGTACAGATTATGACCATCTGCAGTAACAGCCAGAACAGCAGATGGAAAGATCCAGTCAGTACTTCCATTGCACACCAAAAAAAAACTGAAAAAGAAAGTTTTTTGCCCTTTTAAATAGTTTAATGGCATCTTTATACGAACTTAGAAGAGTATTTTCCAACCCTTCTAAAATTTTAGCAAAAATATTTCTATGCCTGATAATGACAACAATCAGGATATGCCACTGTCATCTGGTGAACTTTTAAGAAATAGTTATAAAAATGTCTAAGCTATAAAGTATTAAAAATACCCTCTAGCAACATAATGTGGTGGTTATGTAATGTCTTAAGCATGCTGCAGTTTAATTATACTGAAAAAATTTTTCTTACTTTCCACAGGGTTTTCACATGTAGGCATTTCACATATCAGAAACAGTTATTAAAAAGCATTAGAAAATTACACTCTTGACTCACACATGGACTTGTCCAATGCCCACAAGGACACGTGGTTACGAGTCTGCAGGTGCACGGAGGTGTGTTTGCTCAGGGACTGTTAATGTGGCAACCAGGGTAGGAGTGCTGGAAGGTGTAGGGCCAGTTTCAACTCCTCTCAAGCATGTTCACCTCCATGCTGAAGGTAGGGCTGTTCCTGAGGAGCTTTGTTTCCAAGCTCCTGTGCCAGAGTGATAAGGTCTAGTTTTGTACTGGATTTGGGGTGAAAGCTTTAGGGAAAACTGCACAGGAGCAGTAGTGTCTGTAGGGACATTCCAGCCAAACTCCTGGTTCTCTGATAAGCCTTGTTTTCTCCTTTGCTACCTGCATATTGGTACAATGGTACCTGTCTTTGTGTGCCATACACTGGCACCAGTGACACCAACCACCATCCTAAAGACATGGCCCTTCTGAGCAGCCAAAACAATCATCTTTGGTTCATGTGCCATGGATGGCATTACGGCAGTACCAGGCAGGTTATCATCACTAACTTGCCGAGCTTTCATCTTGAGAAATTATTTGCTTTCCAGGATCATATAAAAAGCAAATAGAGAAACTTCGGTTTTTCCTTTTTTCTTCTTCCCTATTTTTGCGTGATCGTTTCTGTGACTGGTAAGAGCTGTATGGGGAAAATTCTCTAGGTCAATGGTTTCAAGTCCTGAAATCTACTTTTGAGCTGGTGTAGAAACTATGCAGACACCTCACTTCTTAAAAGAACTATATATTAACATTTTTTTTAATATTATAGCATATATATATACTGTATATATGGAATATTTTACTTTTTAAAAACTAACAGTCTTCTCACTTAGGAAGAGTAAAGCAATTTCACTTTTCTTTTCAGAGTACCAAACAGCTGAATGACAAGCAAAGAAATAAATGATTGTCTATATTTTCCTTATTGCTTTCACTTTAGCTTGTATTAACCAAGGTTGGTATTACTGGCATTTTAATATTCCTTAGATAAAAGAGTACACTGATGGTAAGAAAGAAACACTATCTCAGAGACATAATGCTAACAGCAGTAATTTTCTTCAAAAGTGTGTATTTTTCTGAAGTGTCTATTCTAGGGTGAAGTCTTCCTGCTCTATACTATTCCCCCCAGACAAGAATCCTTTCTTCTGTTTGTTTTAGGAAGTGCTGATGCTTCTCTCTGTTGTCTGTGTCAATGTCTGACAGCAGGGAAAGGCTTTCCCTTTGTCCTATGAAACATCTTATGGCTTTTGGTGAAACTAAAGCAAACTCTAGCTTGTCAGGTTTTTATCAAACTAGTATTTCTTTTAATTAAGAAGAAAATATGTTTGTTCTTCAGTACTCTTCTGTGTCAAAGTACTAACTCAGCCGAGATGTCTGAAGCCTGCGCTCACCCTGCCCCAGCAGTAGCAGCTTTAGAGAACAGAAACAGCTTTGAGATGCTCAGTCCCTTTTCTCCTGTGAAGCCCGAGTTCCTCCAGCTTCCCCTTAGGGAAGAGATTGAACTAAAAATCCACTCTGTTCGTCCCTCTCACTGGGATAATGGTTGTCCCTTGCACCTTATTGATACAGTTACTCTGGTAAGTGAAATGAGAGCCACAGTCCTGTGTTCTGTGCTGTGAAGGGCTATGGTCAACATCTGCTTAAAGTGCTGCAAGAGGTGGGCTTTTCCCCCCCTCCATAAAATCAAATACATCTACATTATATACCGCCCCCCCAAAAAAATTTCAATATCTATTTTAAAAGAAAGGAAATTGAACTGAAAAGACAAGAGTCAAAAATTAGAACTATATACAGATGGCTTGTGCAACCTTAATTTTACCTCACATGCCCACATTTATGCAACACAGGAACAGTGAACAGGAAGGCTGCAAAAAAGGGAAAAATTATGAAGAATCATAGCACTGTGTATCTGCTATTTTCTAACATTTGAGCTCATGACTTTGTAACTGAAAAGATACTCTTAAACATGTTTTCTTTGTTTCTAATCCATGAGTTGGTGCATTACAACCACAGAGTTAAAGACAGTATCAAAATGGTGGCAGGACTATATCCAGGTAACACAAATCACTTCATCCTTGTCACTGCACCACTGTATCCATCCAGATGATCCTCAGTTTTGCCCTAGTGACACTAGCAGGTTGGGTTTGGTGCCATATACCTCAGCATAGACTTAAACTTCTGTTTGGATGTGCAGCAGAATGTGTAGAACTCTCCCTGTTCTGTGCTGTCCAGGCAGGTATGTCAGGATGTAAATGCTGTCTGGAAACTGAGTTTATAGAGTCTTTATATCCCAGGTCTGTGCTGTTTTGCTTCTCCCAACCTTTCCTGTCACATCTCCAAGTCAACTTAGACATGCCAGGTGCCAATTTAGAGAATCCAGGAGAGAGTTAGAGGGACAAACTGGTTTGGGACTGCACTGTAATCTGCCCATAAAACTCATGTTTCATTTCCTACAAACAGAAGTGAAAAAGGTAATTAGCCCCAGGAGAGATGTCAGGAGAAAGTAATTCTGAGCAGGCAGTTCCTGGGTGCCAAGTTAAAACAGCTTAAATGCCTAAGCCTGAGGACATGTGGGGTACAACTGTGTGACACAGGAAGGTGAAGGACTGCTGAGCCCAGGACTGAAGGTAGTTTTATATGCACAACTAGCCAAAGCGCTGAAAGGAATGCAGACCTCAAGGGCAGAGAACTGCAGAGACTGTGGCTCTGCAGCAGGAAAAGCAAGTTCAAACTGTGCTGTTCCTCGCACTTCAAGCTTTCCCTGATGCACCCAGTAGTTATTTTGTTCCCTTTAAATGTTGCCATCTGTTGCTGACCAGAGTCAGTGGCAGGATCAGGAAGGCAGCTGTATGTCAGGGCTGTCCTGGTTTGGGTCATACAGGGATGAAGCTCTCCCAGCATGACTTTTAAAAACATGCATCTGACTGTGCTTTGTTGTTTGCATCTTGCCTTGCTCCTTGTGCCCAGTGTGAGTGACGTACATCTTACACTCATGCAGTGATGTTCTGATGATTTAGCATTATCCTTCGAAATATTAAAGTCTTGGTGTTTTCCTTCCACGTTGTTTCCCCTCCATATTTTGGGCAGGTATTGTTTGTTCTCAGAGCATTTATTGTTTCTTATACACTATCCTAAAGACTTTATCCCCTTTTTAAACATAGGACTATGAAAATACAGTTTGTGAAGAGGGCGATCGAATTTTACATCAACTGTGACTGCTATGGCTGTTTTAAAGACTTAATGGAATTTCTGACCTCAATAATTTCTGCTCTTAGCAATAACTTTGTGACAGGATTGTCACAAATTGGCAGTTTTGGAATTCTGAGCCTATTTTCATCCTAATTTCATCTTTGCAAAAGTAGAAAAACAATACAGTTGCTCTAAAGTTTTATTAGACCTAAGTCTGAGTCTCCTGGCTTTAGAAAGATAGTTTAGATGCCCATAATTTCCCCACAGCACAGTAACAGAATATAGCTGCTCCAAGGCATCACTCGCTGGAATGGTGACTATTTCATGGAATGTACAGCTGCATGATGGGCTCCCTTAGGAGCTGAAGTCAGCAAAAGCCTCGGGAAAAATACTTTTACTCTGTGTTTCTGAGCCAAAGCAAACTGTAACCCACAGGAAAAGTATCAAAGGGCTGGCAACGTGCCAGATTTTGTCCAGAAATTGGCTGTGAGCTTTGCCTCTTTGAAAATAACCAGAAACATTCACATATTTTTGACTTGTATTAGAATGACATAAAATGCCTTTTCCAGCAGATTCTAGCAATACAGACAGTCTGCATGACAAGAGCATTTGTTTTGACGGTTAACAAAATGCTGGTCTGCAAAACCCCCCACAGAACCTTGCATTGTTTTTCACCTGACTTATTTATGCTAATGTGATGGCTAAATTAGAAGTCTTGACTTCTTGTAATATATAGATATATGTATGTGTGTGTGTGTGTACATATATATATATATCTTGTCTGTAAGGACCCATAATCATTGACCTCTTTGTTCTTTAAACTTACAATTTCTTGAATCTCGTCATCCCAGTAGAGTTTCAAGTATCTTTTCTGGTTTTTTTTCTTTTTTCTTTTTTTTTTTTAAGAAAGGAAAAAAAAAGCTGTGAAATGATGATTTCTAAATAAATATTCTAAAATGACACATAAGATTACCCATTAGCTAATAACAAATCAAACCACCTAATAATTTTGGAGATCCTAGGAACTTTTTTAGCATCTGGGTTTGGTAGGACTTTTGTGAAAGGAAGCTGATAGCAAATTTTTTTGGAAGCTTGTGGCTTCAGTCATTTCACCACACTTACTAAAAGAAAACTTTCACAACAAATACTCGAGGCCAGTATAGTTGCAACTCCCAGTATAAATTTTACAGTATAATTCTGATTCACGTGCTGAAAAGCATGTTTTTGTTGTGACTCAGGTTTTGGAGAGTAGAAGTCCCACTACATTTCATCTTCAGAAATTTGGGGTCTTGGGTGAATCCCCTGCATTTGATGGGAATCTTGTTGTCAATGATTCTGTAACTGCCCCAATGAATATGCATATGTTGGGTGTGAAATGTCCTTCACAGAAATGACTTTGCATCCATCAAGGTCAAAGGCAATATCCAGCTTAATATTTCTACCCTTTGGTGGTCTCTCATTACCATTACAAAGTTAATTTTTTCTCTGTCACCATTTTAATTTATAGACTGGTGTCAAAAGGAGTTCTTAGTGTAGAATGAATAGAAACTATTATCATTTGTGCAAGACTACAGAGTTAATGTACATTTCTGTAGAACCTTATGTGCCTGCATTAATCTTCTTAAATTATTTTTTATAGGCTTTATTATGCTTATTTATTTTCTTTGTTTCTGTACCCATTTAAATGTCAAGTAGAATCTCAGAGAACTAGCTAACATAACTGTGACAGTTAACAAAGCTGAGAAATCTGATTTCAAGGCCAGTCCAAACATAACAATGCTAAATATAAACCAATAAATCATAATTGATACCATCATTTAGCTTTCTTCAAGTTAATCTTGACTTTGTCCATTTCCTGTGTTTGGAGATTGTTGGTATGGAAAAATTATTGTTCCATCAGACCATTGCAGGAGATGATATTTTAAAGCAGAGTTGTTCCTGAGCAAAATAATAAGTGCATTTTATTTGAAATCAGTTTGTGGGTTGCTCAGAAGCCAGTCCTGCACCTTATCATCTTTCTGAACCCTTTGATCTCCTGCTCAGCAGGACAGGCTCATACCTGTTACCCAAACATCAGCATAGTCTGGAACAATATATCAGTGACCAGGCTACTCCGGAAGGACAAAGATAAAACTTCATAAAATAGTACTTTCAAATTTTAGACACTTCCAGGGAAAACATTTCATAGAAATTCTTGAAACTTTCAGTTGCCAAAATACCATGAATTTTTAACTGTTGTGTTTAACTACAGGCCACACTCAGCTAAATAACTGCACCAAAGAACATAAAATATTTAATGGTTTGGAAAAACAAGCTATTTAACAATGAAACCAAAGTGAAAAACTGACTCCCTGCAGCCCCAAATTCTGATTGCCTTGGCAGTCTCTGCCCAGGCTAGTCTTGGTAAGCCAAGAAATATAACTGCCTGTAGTCTACAAAGCCAAACAGATGAATTCTTTAATCCTATAAGTAACTGAAGCGAGAAATTATTACGACGTTTGATTTACAGAGAGGAGAACATTGATGGTGCATCACTAAATGAATGATCAGATTTCTGGGGCAGTTGCGTATTTGCTAACTGTTTTTTTAAAACACACCTAGATAGTTTCACTTGGTACAGCACTGCTCTAAACTACTATAAAAATCAATTATTTTTCTCAAAGACATTTGTATGTCATGTAGAAGCAAAAACCAAGATTAAAGCGTTTTAAGTCCTTAAATCCATTCTGCTTATCTATGCATGTCAAACTGTTCTGTGGTGCTCTACAGGATTTTTCAGTACTTGAGAACGATGAGGAAGTAAATGCTCCTAAGCCTAATTAAAAAAATGCAAATGATTTTGCTAGACAAAGATGTTAAGTGAAAATATTCCATAGCACTGACTATGAGAGAATGATTGGATGCAAGTTCCAGCTGCTCCAGCTCTCTGTGGTGTCTGAATGAGCAGGTATTACCAAAGCATAAGTGTATCTATCAGCTGGACAGAAAGAGTAAATTATACAGCTAGATCTGAGGTGTTAGTTCAGAAGCTAAAACAGCAATATCCAGAACAGGGTATTTGGGTTTTTTTGTTTGGTTTGTTGTTTGTTTGTTTTTTTTTTTAAACTGAGCTGGTTTCTTTCTTACTTGCCTCTACAATATGTTCCCCCCATTTCCTTTTTAAGTATGTTAGTGTGCATAATAGTTCAGATCATGTATCTCATTTTTCCGCTGTTTTTCACACAGAAGGGCAGGTCTGCTCTGTCTTGCTGTCCCTTGGGCTTAGGTGTCTTTGTTCTGGACTACAGTAGCAGAAGAAGCCTCTCCTGATAAATCTCTAATCAAAGCCTTCTGTGAAAGTATTTCAGAACTGGATCCAGTTGATCAGAAACTGTTGTCTCTAGATTGAAAACAGGCCCCTTTTCTTCTCTGGTTAGTGACATCCTTCTGTAGTAAAAGCACATAATTCTGTAAGTTCTCTTGCTTTTGAGAGAATGGGGTGAGAACTAAGGAAGGAAAACAGGTCTGATGATGGGGTTTGACTGAGCTCAGTCATATGATAAATATACATCAATATAGACATTAAGAATGAAAATCAAGATTGTAAAACCTAACTGATCTGGATAATTTCCTCAACTCTTCCTTCCCCTCACCAGGCCCATCCTGGCCCCAGTGCTTCTTCTTGCTTCCTGGGTCATAAAATTAATTCTTTATACCAAGACCATTGTGTTTTCTCCCCTTGAAGAAGAATGTTTCATCCTTCCCTTCACAGTATTTGCATTCAAATAATGTGCACAAAAGATCCAGCTGCAGATAACCACTGGTACAAGCAACAAAAATTACAGCTTTGTAATGGACACAGTTTGGTGACAGTGTTTTTACCTCCATGCACTTTATTGTCAATGTCTACTAGTCACCCTCTAGAAATCTCTTGATTATCTTTAGGTACAAATAAATAAATCCACTTATTCTGTGACTGAACCAGTTCGTTTTACAGATATTTTTTTTTTCTCACATAAAACAAACTCATAGAACCAAGTAGTTAGTGGTTTCCACTGCAACTCGGAAGATTTAGAACTGAGTTCACAATACGTGGCATAGTCTTTAAATTCAGCAATTCAACTTAAATTAGTTCAGCTACACAAAAGTCAATGAAGATAAGAGAGAAACTGGCAGGAAAACAACAACATGGAAACAAAAACCAGTAATGGCAGTGCCAGGCTTGTCAGAGCTGTGGACTATCCCAGAGCAGCAATGATGCCCAATGCTTTGTGCATCCCCTTTTAACAGCAGGCTTCAAACAAAAGGCTAATTACCCAGCTTCACCAGCTCAGTTGTTCACTGAGGGCTTTTTTCATGCTGTGCCTCACCAACCTCTCATCATTTCTGACTAAAGTTCTATAATAAAGATAACATATGGTTGCCAATGATGGCTTCAGTAATTTTAAACTACATCTTTTGGGACTGACCTCTGTTTCTGCTGAAGGAGACTTGCATAGCATCTGCCTGCTCATGCACACTCTACAAATTGCAGGACAGCTCTGCCCCAGCTGTTAGACAGGTTATAAATAGGTAGAGCTCTGAAGCAGCAAGATTACTTCAAAACAGTACAGGTTCTTCTGCTTATGAATTGTTCTGGAAAACAGCTGGTTCTGTGATTGGCCATGTGAGTGCTGGGATTAGAAAAGTCTGCTTACCTACGTATTAACATCCTGAGGTTAACTTTTCAGCATGTTAAGGTGTAAGCTCTGGCTGCCACTTTCCCCTCAGTAGAAGTCTGGCTCTGTCTGTTTTCTCTGTTTTATAGGGAAGGTTTTAGTTCACACACTGCTGGTACACTTAAAATTTCCCAGTTTAATCTATGTTCATAAAACCTCTAGGAACTCTATCTCTGGAACCTCTGACCTATTGACAAATTAGATAGATTTCATTGAGCAAGGTTGAAAGTAATACAAATGTCCAATGGAGACCTTGACCATGTGTACTCACAGGCTGTGTCTTGAATGGAAATGAAAATCTAATCTCTAGTACTCAAAATGGGAGCTTTCTGATGCATGTCAAGCACATCAGACACCAGATCCTGCAAACTGCACAAGAACACTGGTGGGGCAGATGCACCAGCTCCTCCTTCTCCCACTGTCAGCACTGGTGGCAACACAGTCTGTCTGCTAATCAAAGCTACCCACCTTCCATCCTTCTTTGTTCTTCTCACCTGCCTCCCACAGACCATCAGGCTTAAAATTTGGCTTGAAAAAAGCTGAAGCCCAATGCTGAACTTCCGCTGATGGAGCCTGTTGCTTTAGGAAGTTGTTTGACGTGGCCCTGTCGAGGCAGTGGACCCCTCTGTCTTTCTGTTTAAGCCTCTCAGAGCCATCAGGGAAGGCTCTGTTGCCAAATGTGTCCCTGAAAGAAGGGTGCCTGTAGGTCCACCTGCTTTTGTATAAAGAGGGGTTTACTTTGGTTTTGTCCTCTCATTCTCTCTGCCTATTTTTAGAGGACTGCTTTGTGTTGGCATCCGTTAAAAAAAAACAAAGTGTCTTTTACGATACCACCATTTCGGATCCCACAGATTTTTGAAAATGAAATCATGAATCACCATGCCTACTGTGCTTGCAGAATGTGTTGTTCAGTAACATTAAAAAGATTCTTCAAGTCAGTTAAATTGACATCTTAAATATATGCTCTCAAAACCCTAAATGCCACTGCATAATTAGAAATAAAGCCTTAAGTGAACTCTGAAGTTTCCATTTCTCCCACTTCTTGATTTGCACTCCCCTCAACTTGAATTTCCTTTTTCAGTTGAGCATGGAATTACTTCTGTTAGTAAACAGGCAACTAGAAACTAATTATGCATCTTTACTGAAGCTGCAATCCTAGGTATTCTCTTGATTCTGTAAAAAAAAAAAAAATTAATCAAACTAATTTAAATGTAATTCAGCTAGTTTGTCAAACCATTTTTATTCACACAAACCCACAGCTGATTTTGGGACAGTGTTTAGCCTAACTACATGTAGTTTTTGACAGATTTAGGTCTTGCCCTAGTTGAGATCTGACTTACTGAGTTCTAGAATCCAGTATGAAATAGTAAAGATAAATAAATTCCTCTCACAGAGGTCTTTAAGCACTTTGAGGGAACAAAAAAAAAAAAAGAAATTAAATGAGGGAGCAGGGTGCATGTTGTACAGACAGCTGAAGTGGATATTTCAGTTCCAAGGGCATGTGAACATACCCCTTGTCCATACAAGGTCCTGCATTCTGGAGAAGAAAACATCCATGGCAAAACCCTCAACTGCAGTTAGGTACCAGTGACAGTGGAAGTTACAAGTCCATGCTAAGGGCAAAAGCTAAGCAGAAGAATTTCCAACCCTGGTGTGTTGAAGTTCTCACTGTCACGGGACTTCTGTGTTCATCTGTGTAACAAACAAGTGCTCATTTGACTTACTGGGAGCTCTGGTGCTGCAGCAGCAGCAGCCTGAATTGGAACAGGAGAAATTAGATAACTGCCTGGGGCAGACGGTTTCTGCACTCACTCAGGCCCACTCACAAATGTCTCAGCTATTTAAAGATGTAACTGTGCAGTCACACACACACTAATGAAGAGGAAAGGAGTGTGTGCACGTGGCTTTCTTGTGCATAGTTTCATAATGCCTAATGTGTCATCTTCATTCAGCTTCATTCTGGTTTTACAGTGTGCTCCTTTAAAATGCCTTCATGACACCTTCATTATAAAACATGCAAAGGAAAAGACGCATTCCTATGGTTTCTGGGAGAGAATGATCCCAACTGTTCACAAACTGCTAGCTGAAATTTGTGGGTTTCAGGCAGTATTCGTTAGAGTGTTGTACCACCCCCTTTTCTTTTTATTGGATTAGCATGTTGTCTTGGGAGGGAAGTAACCAGGTAATTTCCCAGTGTTTCCCTTCCCTGAGCACAGGGATAAATGCCTACTAAGAAGGGTGTGTTAAAAGGATTGACATTTCCTTTTTGCATAGATCTGAATATTACAAGAAATAAGGAAACTGAAAATTACCAGTTGTTGCTTTTGTGTTGCAGATATTTGGTTTTAGATTACAATTTCCTTTCCACTACTGACTAAATTTTGGTGAATTATTTTCATTGCCATGGGCTCTCATACTTCTTTTTGGAGTCATTTGAAATTATAACAGTGCACAGTGCAAATTTTTAGTAGATAGGAGACTGGGAATGGTATAAGAAATGTAGCTCTCTCCTCGATGCACAGTAGAATTCAATCTTTTATATTCAAATGGTTAAATAGAATCTTGAGTTGGAATATGTCTTATACGAGGAGTTTAAAATAGCCTGATAGTGACTCAGAATAAAAAAAAAAAAAGCTTCTGGAAGACAGAGCTAATTATCCATTAGCATTTGGATGCAATTTTTGTCTCACATTAATTTCCATGCTTGCCAAAATGATTCTGGCAGAGGAACCAGCTGTGAAACGTAGAAATTAAAATATTAGTTTGGAAGTACTAGATATGCCCTGTAGCTTTTTGCAAAAAGATTTACATGAATGGAAGTGTGAGCAGTGTTCCACAGGTGGGAGAATTTCTGTACCCCCTTTCCTCCTTCTCCCCCTGCTTCATATGTTGAGCATGATGTCATATGCTATGGAATATCCCTTGGGTCAGTTGGGGTCTGCTGTCCCAGCTGTGTCACACCCTCCCAGCTTGCTGTGCACGCCCAGAGAACTCACTGGTGGGGGCAGGACAAGAGGGGAAAAGGCCTTGATGCTGTGCAAGCACTGCTCAGTAATAACAAAAGCATCTATGTAGTATCAACCCTGTGTTCAGCACAAATCCAACACACAGCCCATACCAGCCACTGTGAAGAAAATTATCTCTAGCCCAGCACACAGAGTGATAACCTGAGGGGTATGAAGCACCTCCGGCACTTCTGCACTATAATCTAAATAACTCACAAGGCTTCATGACAGGTATCCCTCAGCTATACAGATCACCAAACTGAGATCAGGCTAATTCAAACCATCAAAAAAATCCATTCTTGTCAAAGCAGGACCATGGCATTCTCTGACAGTTTCTTTGCCCAAAATCACAAAAAGCTGCAAGGCAGGTTGGGGAAACATCAACTTGAAATCAAGCTGTCCCAAGCCTTCCTTCTGTTGTACAGTCTTTTGCATGATTAGAGAGTGATAATTTCTGTCTCTAGCTGTGAGTGGACAAAGTATTTTTCCTGTTTTGCCTTGTCTTTTCATTGGGACAGACACAAAACACATTACTCCTTTCAGATTCTATGTAAAAATCTCTCCCATGAGCTGCACAACTGCTATCTAACATGAGATGAGGTTTCCAACTGCTCTTCCCACAGGCACTAATGGAGCGTTTCCAAAAGCAGACAACTCAGTATATCTTTGTGAGTCACTCAAGTTCACCTAAATAAGGTGCTGACGTGTCTTTCCTGTGTCTCCCCAGCCCAGCCACAATTCTTTTTAGGTATACTTTATATGTTGTCAGAAGGATGTGTTATACTGCTCTCCCTTCAGCATTTTTAGCAGTAATCTATCTGAAATTTAGTCCAAATTACTGTTCAGCAGGTGCTTATCTCAAATGAGTTGGTGGATTTATGGGTCTTGATATTTTAGAGACTATCCCTACTTTAATGTCTGGTCTGCATTAATGAATCTTCCTGAGTTATCTCTTCATAATCCATCACTTCAAAACCAGCTGTGAATACTTTCTTCCCATTAAAGCTTATTCCTTTGGGTTTGGTGTAATTAATTGCCACTTAGGACTTAGAGAAAATATTTCAATAAATATTTATGCCACATGCACCACCTATTTCTCCAGTGCCCTGGACACTTAACATTTAACAAATTCCTATAAGCCTCAGGCTGAAATTCATTTTAGAGTGAACCTGTGGTTATAACAGCAGCAAGCAGTCACAGATGTCCACTCTGGAGGTAGCATGAGAATTCCTTTTCTTGATAATGCAGGCCATGGAAGCACTGAGAATATGCCAGAGTGAAATTCTGAAGAGGATCCAGCTGCAATACCACACTTGATCTTCCCACTATTTATTTATAGCTTTGACAGAGTAAGGCTAAGCATCCACTTCTCTTAAACACAGATAGAAAACCACTGCGGTGTGAGACTGTCACAGAGGGACAGGAAAGAAAGTGGCAGATCGAGACAGAAGATTAAAGAGCATCCAAGTCTGAAGTGACAGGAAAGATAAGAAAAATCTATTGTCAGTCTTTTCTACTCTGAAATTCATGAGGCAGCTTTTGGCTGCTGTATGATATACATGTATGGTACTGAAAACGTGGAAATACAACCCTTTAAGGGCATATTTAAATTCTGTCTTAACATTAGCTCATATGTGATGATATATTTTTCAGAGCCAAGCACGTACAAAAGCAGAAAGTGAAACATACTTTATAGATTATACAAGTAATGCTTTCAGTGGCCTTTTAAACTCGTGCTCAGTCTGCCTGCACTGGCTCCATAACGCAGAGAGCAATTGGTGAAGAGGAGGGTTTCTTATTTCTCTGTGCAAGCGAGACAGGCCCTCTCTGGAAGGTACAATTCCTTACCACAGCAGCACAAACACCCACACATGTCTGAGAAAGGACTACAACTCAGTGCCACAATTTAGCCTGCAGCTGTTGATTCCTGCACCTTGTCAGGATGTAATTAAGGTATCGTCAAGCTGAATAGGAAGATGGGACTTAAAACTAAAAATATCTCTAGTAATTATGGTTTAGATCTGGAAAGCAGTGGATGGATTTTGATTTCTGAAAGAGACAATGCTGTTCCTGAAGATGGTTGAGTAATTATGGAGTGAAAGGTAAAATAAACATCCTTGTAATTCTCTGTCTTTATGACATGGTGTTGAGGGTGTTCATGCAGGGGGGAAGATGTCTTCGTATCTAGGTCTGTCAGTTTTAGGCAGAAAAATAGGCTTTTGCTATGTTTACTAGGAAATGTAAAACTTCATTCAAGCACAATAAAACAAAGCAACTGTTTCAGTTATGCATGGTCACTATTCAGGAACACACATATAGTTTTGTTTTAAAAAAAGCCAACAAAAAGATCTTCTTTGGGATTCAAGATTTCACTTTCATACTTGGCTACATAAAGACCCTTGTTGACTACTGCCAGTCTTGGGAAGAAACACCCTTTCTGAATTCCTGTAAGATCTTCACGCTTCAGTGAGGGCATGTTCTCGTTCTTTGGACTCTCTGGAGAACATCCTGGATACAGGGGCCCTGACTAAGGGATAGAAAAAATTCTGGTGCTTAGATTTCACACTGATCTAGTGTCTGCACTATTAGCAAGTTATTTGAAAGTCATTCTAGTATCAAAGACTCATGTAAAATATGAATCTGTATATTTGTACCTAAATATCTAAAGATATGTAGTGTCAAATTCTTAAAAGACTGGGTGAAAAAATGAATGAAAACCACTCATAATCTACTTTAATTCAAGTGAAAGCTGCTCTCTTTTTTTTCCTCAAAATATACCTAGCCAACAATTTTTCCTTTCTGCATATTTTATCATTCAGTTTGAATTAATTTGTGGGAACTGTTTCCTGGGTGGTTTTGTTCTGTCCCTTGAGTGAGCACTGGCATTTATCTGACAATATGGTGAGATGATTCAAGGAAGAACTGGACAGAAAAAACCAATTTCTTAATTTCATAGTTACTTCTCTCTCCGAACTGACTTATGGCATGCTTGTACAAATGCCAGGGCAGTAAAAGAGATGAAGTAGGGGCTGGAGAAGGAGGTGACACCATGGAAACCCTCATTTGGCCAGCTCAAATTAGTGCATAATGGCATCTTTAACCTCCTCCTGAACCTGTTTACAAGCTTGATGGCTAAACTGCAATGGAAGTGATAATGCTGAAGTACCTGCTTAGGACAGGGAAACCATGCAGTAGCAAGATAAGCAGCCAGTTCCAAAAATCCAGCTGCTATGATGGCAAAATGACATTAGTCACTATGTCAGTAAACAGAGGGATCATAGACAAAGTGATCCATAATCACCTCACCTGTTTGCTTTGTTAACAATTGGGTTTATTTCTCACCAAGGCAACAGTCTCCTCTCTTCAATGATACAAGCATCTCTTCCCTTCCTTGAGAAGCCAAAGTCTGTTGTCCTGCAATCTGACCAGATTGCAGCCCTGAACTGTAACTCTTCCTCCTCCTGTGCTGCAGATGGATTAAAGTTTTTCCATGTGGCAAAGGCCCACCCAGTGGCTGTCACTGTCTCCACTGTCCCCACTTCCCCAGTCACGTTGTCCTCCACTCTCCTTTGTGCTGCCACCAAGTCTCATCAGACCACTTGAAGAAAAAGTGCAAATGGCCCAGGGTCACAAAAAAGCAGCCAACAATTCGATAAAAGGGTGTTTTACCATGACTGAATCTGACTGAAGTTTGGGCTGCTGTCCTTCTTTCCCTCTGCTCTGGCCA
>VYXB01010735.1:0-50639 GCA_013397135.1 Pachyramphus minor
GATGTCTTAAAATACTATCTACCTAGAGCTATTTATTTTTTTTCTTTTTCCTAAAAGAAAAGAAGAAAACATCTCTGTTTTATCTTTTGCAAAGTAGATTTGAATTGCTAGGGTTACTTTCTGAGTAGTTTGATACAGAAAACAAAAGCCAATTGCTTTTCTAGCTCAAACTTAAACAAAAGCCTAGTTATGCAGTATATTTTCATTTTAAAAGATCAAATTGTTTAAATACAAAAAGTAAAATAATGAAGGTGCATATCAATCCTACAAGTGAGATCTTTCATGTTTCATATACTGTTGTATTAATTCTGTCATAGAGAAAGGACTTACAGTGTGATAGATTAAAAAAAAAGCAAAACACACACATTTTCCTTTCTTTTTTCCTTATCATTTCCTGAAGTTCAAAATAAACTATCATTAAACAGAGAGGGTCTATTCTTCTTTTCAGATACCATTTCAGAATGAAGTGTTTTATTTCAACTCCCCATGTATCCTTGAAATGCACAAATCCACAGTATATATTTTAAATAAGAGTAAAGTCAAAAAGGCAAAATGTAAAAAATTTTGATGTCCTGAAATAAAGTTGATGGAAAAGAGAATAATAAGAGAGGGTTAGGGTAAGAAACCTATGGAAATGTCATGGGAGAAGTGTTTCAAATGCTATTTCATTAAATCTACTTGGACAGTTATTTTCTGCATCCTGTGTTAAACTTCTGAAAATATTGCAATAAACATTGTAACTGAAGGTAAATAAAACTTACAGCTTTTGATGTATCGTTTCATAACAAAAGAACTTGGTAGAACTGATAAGAATTGGTCTGTCTTAGAATTATTTTTAATGGTTTGGATTTACTTCCTCATAAAGTAAATTTTAAATCTACTGAATTTCAAAAGGAATTATTCTGAATGCTAGTTAATTGTGATGCTTTGATTGAAGGATAATCTACCTTTTAAACCGATTTTTCTTTTTTTTTTTTTTTTTTGCAAATAGAAATTCAATTTAAATCCCATTCTCCCAAAAGAGATGAACCATTCTAAACTTCTTGAATGATTATTTAAGTATCATTTTCACAGGGAATGAGTGATTGTTGTGTGAACAACCTCTGAGACTCCAAAATCTTCTGTCACAATAAAGGAACATTTCATAAACAACTTATTGTAGCCATAGGACTGTACACCAGGAAGGATGATGAGACCCAAATGAAGTAGAGCCTTCATCTTGAATTTTGAATGACAGTGCATTTAAATTGGATATATAAAAGGCATGATTGGGATCCACTTGCAAATTAGTGTGATTAATAAGCAATTCAATATGAGAAATGTGATTGTGCCCTCACATTAAACACTTTGTATAAGTTCTCAAGTTGACTGTGCAGAAGGGTTCAATGAACCCAAATAACACACAGACATTTGACAATGGAAAAATGAAAGTTCTAGTAAATACAAGAGTTGCTGAGGAAATCCCATGTCAAACAGAAAAAACAATTCTTAATGTTACACATGAAAGTAAATACATAGAATTGATGCTATAGGGAGAAGCATTTCCAAATGTAATATACAGTTTTGATATGTACAGCAACCCCCAAATAATCTTTCTACATTTCTTCAAGAGCCTGGAAACACAATATATCTGAAGATTGTTTGACAGATCATGAAGACAGTGTCTACACACTCCCAGGGTTAGAACTGCCACTACAGTATTTTGTCATATAAATGGTTTTGAAATTACACACACAAATACTCATGGTATCAGAAACTTCTGAGATTGCTTCATATTTGGTGATGATGACAAAGCACAGAGAGTAAGAAATGGAAACTTCTCCCCGATATCTGCAGCTCATATCTGTCATGCAGATTTGTCCACCATCAAAAGTTTCAGATTTATCTTTCCTTATTTGCAGGGCTGTTGTATTGCTTGAATATGAAGAAAGTAAGATACCAGTGAGAAATTATGTGGACATTTCTGGAGGATTTCAGCTCACTGTAATTGCTCATCTTTTACATGATATATAGCAATTATTATAGCAAGCTGAAACATGCTAACAAAGGTCCTTTTATTAAGTGCCCCATGTCTGCATAGCTCTGGAGATACATTGGTCGCAAAAACAGAATGAACTATCTATCTTACACCTGCTCCAATTCAAGGCTAATACTGACTTTGAGCTGAGGACAGTTTCACTCTTAAAAGTTATTTTCTCATGCCGTGCTTGTCCCATGAAACTTAGTGTCATTGTTAACATGGCCCAGAGATCCTTGCATGTCTTGGAATATGTCAGTAACTGGTGAGAAAACTTTCTGCACTCTATATAACTGCTGGTGTTCAAGAGGTTACCTTTTGTTCTCAAACTATTTCTTTCTGCCGGTGTTCATTTTCCTGGAACTTGAAGCGTTTAGAGCCAAGTTATTTAAAATCTTTAGAATCTTTTATCCCCAGTCCTTAACTGCACCATGAACAACTAGATAAAAGCTGCTCATTTCTTTCATAAGGGCCTCTCTGTATGAGCCATCTTTTAGGGCTGTTAGTGCAGGGAAGGTGTACATAACATTTTCAGGACTAACAATCCTATGGAGAAAAAATTAGCAAGACCTTGAGGGAAATAAAAATTTTGAGAAATATAGGAGACAAAATTTGCCATTTACTTTCTCAGTTCTGATCAGAGTTTACTAGTTGCCAGTATTTGTGCTGGTGTGCAATGCAATTAAGAGTTCCCATGAGGTAAGGTTCAAGTCTGTATGTCTCTCTTAATTCTGGCTCGAGAACCACACAACTTACTTGAATGCAAGTACATTTGGCTCACCTGCCAAATGACAAGACAAAAAGGCAATTGAAACACTCACTTGTGGGGAATATCTTTGGTCTACCTAAGACCTAATCTTCCCAGTGCTGAGTGTGACTGTACAATGGGCCTGTTGCATGGGAAAAGGGTCCGGTGGGGGCTGTGGTGGCTGCTGTAACAACCCGGTTACACAGGGGAGATATAATCATGGAGTAGAAAAGCTGGAATGATGCAGAACTACACTGAGCCCTGTGGGGGTGGGGAGAAGAGATTGGTAGACACTAAAGCTTGCAGGTTCCCATCAGGATGGTGCTCTGCAAAAAATGTTTCCACAGAAGTTCTTGGCTGGACATGTGTTACTGGATTTCAGCCCTTTCAGTCACTGGAGATTTCAGATACTATCTTGAAAATAAATCATTGTCTATTTAGAGGAAAACTTTATATGTTTTACATAGATCTGTGTTATAATTCTTGGCATTGTATCTACAAGAGGAAAGAAGAAAGTCTTGTACAGGTGCCTGACTTCTACTCACTGTATGTTCCTAAATGTTTGTAATTTAGGGTTTTTTATGGCTATCTGGAGCTCAAAAGAACTTCAGGCATTATAAAACATTACATATATATATATATATATATATACAAATCTCAAATCACATTGCCAAATTCAGAGAAACATTGCTAGCAGCCAGAAAAATTACCTGTTCTTTTGTCTTTTGGTACAAATAAATAAAAATTCAGTACATCAAATTCCAGTGGAAGAGGTACCGGGGAAAAATATCACTAGCTGTAATTTCCCAGTTCTGTGCTTTTAGGAATTCATCATGCTTCAACACCTAGAGTTTAGCTGAAACATATGAACTTAAGGGGTATCAAATTTTTGCAAAGATTGACAACAGTAGCTGTCGTTACCTGATTAGGTTATAGGCATTGTTGTAAACTCTGTAAAACAACAATGCCATAAAGAAAGCAAGTTTGAATTCCGCTTTTTGTGCCAGCAGCGTTACATAATGAGATAAACATTGGTAATTGTGTTTAGTTCAATAACACTTTTAATTATAGTTGAGATCTCCTTTAAAGTGTATGGATTTTACTGACGCAAAGTAAACAGCTGAAAGCCAAATGAAGGCTGTATCATAGATTTCTACTGTCTAATTAAAGTACAGAAACATTGCTTAACCAATTCAGGCACTTGGAGGAAAAAGACAATAAACTGACCCTGTCTGCACATGCGATACACAGTTTAATTATTGCAAGATCTCAGGTAATAAAGTTCATATTACATCAAAAGAAAATATCTCTAGTCTGGGAATTTAACCTCATTTTTGTTAAGCAGGGCAACAAGTCATGAACAGTCGACTGTATTTGTATATATAAAGACAGATAACCAAGGAAGTCCCGTCGCATCCTGTGGGACCCTGGTTCAACAATATATTAATGCCCACTCCTAAACTTTAATTATGTCATCAGTCCTACTAAACTGTAAAAAAATCTACCTACACACATAGTTTTTTTGAGTTAAGGTTTAATTTCTGACAACGGAACTGCTGAAGGGAAGCTGAATTCTCATCTTCTTATTTTGGGTGTGAAATTTCATAAAGTTCTTTGCTATGGGGAAGAGATTCTGCAGAATTCTGCATGCAGAATTATCATGTCTGGCACCATACACAATTTCTGTACGAAACAGTCCTTCAAAATGATAAATTGCTTATAAAAACATTATTAGCTTTTTACAGAAAGGTGAACAGTAATACCCAAGGTATTCATTAGCATAATGAACATTTACAAAAAACATTTTAAATTCAAACCAGTTCTTGTTTTTTTGAGATGAGAAGATATTTAATCCATGATACCAATGGATTTGTCTTACCAGTTACCACCATATGTCAATAACAAAGAATATCAAGTATTCAGAGAAAATTAAAAACTGTCAACTTCCTTTGGCTCTTCCTGAACTAGCAAATTAAACAGTATCCAGTTCTTGGCTATAAGAAGGACAATTGCCTATAATGGTTAGAAAAACCTCTATTCCTAGTTTGGTGCATTGGAATGCTCCAAAACAGTTCCCAGCAAATACCAGAGGATATTTCCATTAGCAATTTAGCTAATACTGTATGTATTTCCATGCCTGCTCTGGGCAATTCCCCAAAACTAAGCTAGCAGGTCTCATGCCCATATGATCCCTTCATCCATTTTCAGTCTATGACATGCACTACCCAAGGAAAAGAACATTACTGGGAGCTGCAGAAGCCTCTAGATTTGACAATGGGGTGAATTATAGCACATTTGCAGCAAGAAACAACCAAGTGTTCCTCATAACCTAAAGGAGACTTGGACAGGAGCTAGGGAGATTTGGAATCATAAATTCAGCCTAATAAAATACATAAAATACAGCACATGTAGAGCTTTAGTGATGGGAAAATTTATAAAACAACAAAGCCTGATAAAAAAGCTTCTTATCTGAAGTTGATGCTGTCCTAACAGCCACACAAATCAGTATTTACTATTTCTCAATCTTCAAGGCTGTAGCTGAATCCTTACCTTTGAGGGTTTTGGTCAGTGTCTGCTCCCTAAACTTTTTATATTCTCGGCATGACGGTTTGTTACTTATACCTTTAAGGCAGTTGCTTCCAGTTACCAGTCTTTTTGAAAGGGTTTATTGCAGTGAATTGCTCTATCACGTCTTTGTCCTTTCCAGCATGCCTCCGATGGCTGTAGCCTGAATCTGTCTGCTTGAATCAATATTTGTCCTAACTCCGTCTAAATTTCATTCACTGTATTTTTTTTCAGTCGGGCTTCAGAGAGGTTGAATGGAAATCCCTGCTACTGGTAATGATGGCCATGTAGCTGCTGGAGCTTCTTACTTCTTTGCACATAATTGCACATAGGCTGCTGTTCTGTTTCATATATACGGTGAATGATGGGGCAGGAGCAATCACAGGATCAAACTGCATTACAGATTCTGTTGCACCATAAATGTGGGGACTGTAGAAGAATTAATTCTGTGTGCTCATTATTGCTGGTGATAATGTCAAATACAGACAGTAATTTTTAAGAATAGTCTTAGAATTGTTTGAAGGGGGAGTTATGAAGGCATGCTGGTTTCACTCTGGATTCACAGGGAAGCTCTTAATTAGCAGTGCCACACCAAGAAATGTAAAACTACTTGGGGGATAGGAAATGAATGAGTTGTGAGAAAGGAATAAAGCTCAGGAAAACTGAAGCTGTGTCAGTAGAAACTGAGATTCCCAGTGAAATAGGAGATATTTATGATTTATTGAGCAAATTCTTGAGGGGTTAATCCAAACACAGGACTGGTTTTGGAAGTATTCAGAATACCTCTATGATCTTTATCTCAGGAAAGAGAAGTTGCTGAAAGATAAACTACAGTGACTAGATACCTCTTGCTATTCAGACACCCCAAAGTAACCAGGGACTTAAGATCTAGTTCAATTTTGCTGTCATTAACTATGGCAATAATCCCATGACTTTTCTGGGAACTTCCAACCAGTCTGTTGTCGAAAGAATAGAATTAAGGATGAAACTAATGTTCATCAATAAAGGATTTAAGCATTTTTTAAATTGTAATTCTGAAGGTACCATGAAAATAAATAATCAATGATTAGCCGTGATCAGAGATTAATAATCCTGATGTGATTGATAATCCTACATGCAATTAATCTACTCAGTAAAACCATATTTCAGAATAAAACATAGATCAAATAGCTTAAGATGAGGAAGTTTAATTCTGCATTTTTTCATAAGAAAAAATCTGGTGAGTTTTTTAAATGTTTTTGGTGACTTTTTTGTGGGTTTTGTTTTGGGTTTTAGTGTTTTGGTTTTTTATTTTTTATTTGGTTGGGTTTGTTTTTTTTTTAATTGAAGGGGTTTCTTTGGAATTGTATTTCAAAATAGAAAAAGATAGTAAAAAGATAGTGAAAACTATAATAATTCAAAAATAAATAAATATTTCAAGAACTCCATGTTTGCTTTAGCTATTTTCAGAAAATGCGAGTAATTAGAATCAACCAATCTGACATGGAAGGCTGACAGTCACAAATTTCTCCTTATGATTGTACATTTTCATTTTCAGGAGAGGCAAATTTGATAACTGGACTCTCACTTTATCTCACTGTAAGTGAAAAACCCAAAACTGAATCCATGTTTCTTAAAAAAAATAAAAATATTGTAATAATCTGCCATTCTTAAAAGGTGAAGAGAGACATTTGCATTACTCCTGTAATCCAAAATGGTATATTCCATTACTTTCTCTTCAAGGACAACATTGTTTTTGGCGGTTTCCTGTGCCATGTCCAAAAAATTGCAGTGAAAGCTTTAGAAAAGAGCTTTGTAGTGCCAAAACAACAGTGTGAATGTTGAAGGTAGAAACTGCAGGAATGAATTACCACGCATGCCAATGTGAAGGAAAAGAAAACCTAGAAAAGCTGCTTCCCATGTTTGCTAAATATTTTTGGTACATCATTCCAATGGTGATCTAAGAAATCGGTGATCTGAGAAACCAGTGTTCAGGTCTTCAAACTTAAGTCTGAGGACTAAAGTGCTGAAATGTCCTGGAAGAAAAATTCCTCTGTTTTTTGAAAGGAGGCAAAAAGTCAGTATCACTATTTCAGGAAAACCTCTGACATCCATCCCAGATCTCAGTGGCAGAACAATTAGAAGAATTACAGAACACATATAGTGAGCCTCTTAGGGATCTACTGTGTTCAGCATGTATTTTAGGTTTTTACCCTCTTCCTTGACAGAAGGAAAAAAGTATAATTTTAAATTTTAGTAATAAACAGAAAATCTTGAAATACTGTAAAAGCTATTAAACTGCAGGAGGGAGAATCCTAGAAGAATCTTGCTGTGTTGAGATAATTAGGACATTAATCAACTCCCTGGATAGACCGAAGCTAACATTCATAAATGGATAATGCTAGTTCTCACTTCTTTTTGCTTTTAACGTTAATGAAGCTGTGTTATGGTCACGCTCGCACCTCCTTCCCCCACTTGGCTGTCACCTACAGCATCAGCATACCCACAGTACAAAGACTGATGGGCATCAAAGGTTAAGCAATTGCAAGCTGTTGGAAAGACACGCTGAAGTTTGGCATCTGAAGGATGGCTGAGGGCACACCTCAGCCTGGGCTGACTACTCCAGTGTTCATGATTTATTGTTGTTTGCTGCTCTATTAGTGCTCCATGTCTAACCCCGCAGCTTCATCTGGAACTAGTTTGATTCAAATCCCTCTGCTGTCCCCAGCTGCCCCATACTGTTTCAGGTCTCAGTCTTGGCAGAGGAGAAACGATCTGGTTCCAGACAGCAGTGAAGCAGGTGTCCTGCTCCCGCTGTGCTCACTCTGTAATGGGGACTTGCTGTGCTCAATCCACAGGTGGCTCCTTTCAGGAAGAGTAATTAAGGACCATCTCTCTCCACCTTCTCCTATTAGTCACAACAGATTATTTATTTCACAGACCATACTGCCTCCCAGACCTGTATTGTTTGTGCACGAAGTACTGGTTTCACCTTGTGTCTCGAGTGTTGCAAACTGCAGTCCTAAAATTCAAGTAGTTTTGTTTTATGAACATTCACAACTGGATGGTTAAAGACATATATGTTTCTTAGTGTCTGCTTAGAGTTGCAGACTAATATGTCTGACATGGATGAGTGCAGTTAGGGGAAAAGAAGAGAGGGAAATCTGAACTGAGGAATTTGTCACTAGATAGAAGAAAGCACAGCCAGTCACCTCAGCCTGGAAATTTCCTGGGAAAGAGGTGCAGTGCACTGCTTTTCTCACCAAAGATGTCAATGCACTTACTGACAGAATCACAGGGGACTAAAGAATAAGATCACGTGTCACTGAGCTCACTGCCAAGTGTGAAAAAAGAAAACAAGATCCTGACAATTGCACAGTCCTGTAGAGCAGTGCTCTGTCAGTCATGGAGGGTGGTCTATTTGCAACACACTGAAACAAAGACACTTGTGCAGGGAAGGTGTCTTGAAAACTGGGAAGAAGAAAGTGAAACAGAAGAGGAAAGTCAGTGTCTGAATACTCGTATAGAAATGTGAAGTCATCTGATGTGATCTGAGACATCTAAGTGGTGAAAGTAGTAGTAAGAAAGGTAGACAAACAGAAGGGAAGTTGCACTGTCTCTAAGAGAAATCTAAAGGCCAGATTGATTCCCAGACCTTTGGCACTGTAATTCACACTCAATACAATATGTCAAGCATCTACAGTTTACTCGACTATTTCAATATCATCACCTAAGTTCATAACAGATCAGTTCTTCTATGACAAGAGATTGAAAACCCTCTATTATGTACTGTCTAACCTGATGAAAATTGGACACTGACAGCAGCTAAAGGTAGCTAGCAGTTGACTGGATAGAATAAATATATGCAGTCAGTATTTAATATTTTTCTCATTCACTACTGGAAAAAAAAATATCTATTGCAGATTTAGGGAACTGAACTGCTACTGAGTACTGCTGTCTAACAGTTGGCAATCCCCTTTGAATTCTTTTACAGCCCACAGTTTGAGAAACATTGGTCTATAGGACCTAACCAAAGGCTGCCATAGAGCAGTTAATGATAGGGAAAGAGGGAATATTTAAGTGCACTTCATTTAACTCAGCTAAAGACTCAACTGCAATGAATAATGACATATACCTAGGCTGAATAGCAGCACCTATTGCAAATTCTAGTCAAAATAGGATTTTGAAAGACTTTGTTTCTAATGATGGATGAAAGTTTTGAATAATGCAGAGAGACACGGTCACTATCAAACGGTCTTGAAATTTCCATTTTCTATGCATAAGACATAGAAACTAAATTGGTATTTTCTCAGCTCTTATTTCAGTGACTAGTGGTCTACTGTTTCCCACCTGTCAGACCACAGTCAAAAGGAATGCAAACAATGAAATAAAACCAAAAATAATTCTACATATCTTTCCCTCTCCAGAACACTGAAAACCTAATTACTATCACAGTGATCAGAAGTGACTATCCAAATAAGAGATTGTGATTCCTTCCATATTTATGATTCAGATCTGCTTCCCCAAAACTGCTGGGAAATTTCTCATTGTTAATAGGTCTTTCAATTTTCAAAGCTCTGCCAACCTTGAAATATCTAGTTTATGTTATTTCCATAGCTACATCCCTTTTCTTCAGAAAATGCACTTGGTGATATAAGCTCTATCAGTCACTAAAGTATAATATGCAGTAGAGTACATGACGAGAATACATAAAACTTAACCACAGTCATTCTCTAAGGCATTAATGGACCTTTAAAATAGGCTTGCCAAGGAGTTGTCTGATAAAGCTCATTGGTTTAATGCATACTTTTATTTGCATGAGCGACACCTCAGACTGGGCGTGTCTTATAACTCTGTGTCCAACTGTCTAATTACAAACATTCTAGATAATTTTAGGATTCATTTACTTTAAATAGGTCACTGCTTTGTAAGTTTTAAGATAAGCACTACTTGAAGTTGGTAAATTCCAAGACCAAACTCCGGCTAGATGCTAATATTATTTTTTTTTTTTTACCCTGTTGTTAATTAGAACCTTGGTCTGAAACCCCCTGATTTTGCAGATTTAGAAAACTCTTTCAATTACAGAAACAAAGTCAGTCATGAGTAATTTATACCTACATTTGTTATTAGGTGAAACCCTTTATTCACCTATTCGTACTCCAGACCAAATACAATCCCTTTTGCATTTTCTTAATTGTGGTTGCACAAGATAAGCTCTATTAATTTCTCATCAGAAATTAGAAGCTGCACTTCTCCACTCATTCCAGCTCTTCCTGAGTAGATTTGTTCCAGGCTGATTTACTCATTCTTGAAGATGTATGAAAATCAGTGCAATGTCATCAGTGTTTCCTACAAGTTTCCTGGAAACTCTGCATTTGCCTTTTTTTCACATCTCTAAGGCATCTCATAAATATCCCTTAAACAGATAACACACATACTTTATTTCAAGTTTTTCCAAAATGGAAATTTTTTAGTTTACAGCCCCTCCTTGTGCTTTCTTCTGTTTCCTCAGACTGAAGTGAAAAACATAGAAGTGTGACTGAAAGAAAGTTGCAACTGTATGTATCACTGCACATCCAGATCATGTCTTTAAAATTTAACATCTTAACATCTTAAAAACTTTGTATTTCTATCTATCTATTAAAGTATTTACTTGTTTTCCAAAGGCTTTCAGCAATAACAGTTAGGGAGGTAGATACAGAGAAACCAATTAGAGTCTTGTCGGAACATGTTATTGATTTTTTTGGGTTTTTTTTTAATAACAAACATGAGTATAAGAGAAAAAGCATTTAAGAGATTGCCTTAAACATGACAGAGACTGTTTACATTAACAAAGTAACAAAAGCCATTAATGTTTTAAAAATTACTTTGTTAGTATTTTCATCATAACAACAACAGTGATATAACACCATGCCAACTTGGAACATTTAAACAGATATGCAAGTATAAGCTCTCCGATGATAATACCTTTTGATACACTGATGATCGGCTAACCCTTAAGTGATACATGTGCAGTATTAGTCAGTGCATTAAAGTTCTCCATTACACATTATAGGGAAAGTGAGTATCACATATTTCAGGTTACTTTGGAGATAAAAAGGCCTTGCCTTTACATATATCCAGCTCTGAACGAAACACCTCCACATGCAAAAGGCATCCATGGAGTGGAGTGTGGCTGCATCTGTGTTCTCAGAAGTCTGTCTCCTGCCTCCAGAAAGTCAAACTCCACTATTCATGCTGCACCTTGTGCAGTAAGCTGAGGAAACACAGGTCTGGAAATGACAGCCCAAAAAACTTGTCTGGCATCTGGAGGAAGAAATCTTTTTTTAGTAATGAAAAGGTTGAAGAGGAAAAGTTTTCTGAGTACAAGAGGCAGAACATTGCAAAGGGAAGTGGGGAAAACCTTCCCAATAATCAGTCTGTTCTGCTTAAAAATTAGACACATCCTTTTGGTCTGGCATAACTAAGCTGGGAAGTAAGGGCAGAAGGTGCTGAAAGTAATCCCTGATTGCAGACATAGTTATGGTCACAGAAAATTGGGCAGCTGCAGGAGTATCATCAACTGGCTGCCTCTGTCGGCCCATCCACTTTACGGGTATAGTATGCAGTGCCTGCAATTTTTTGTATTCCTGCTGTTAAATGCTGTTCCAAATATTTTCACACATTTGCAGTGACTGTTTATGGACTCCATCCCTCACAGATTTCAGCAAAAATATCAAAGGTTTTTTGTATTGGAACAAATTTATATTTATTTTCCAGGTCTGGTGATAGCAAAGGTATTTGTTTAATAATGTCTAGTATTTTCATATTTCTGAAATATTACTGTGTTGGGTTTAGAAGCTGAATAACTATAGAATAATAGAATCATTAAGATTGGAAAAAACCTCCAGGATCCTTGAGTCCAACTACAATCAAGTAATAAAACTGAAAACTAAAAAAATAAAATTTCTACTAGACTATACTATGAAGGTTTTTAGAAGTGAGATAAGGAGGGGATGGGAAAAAGTTTGTTTGGATGAGACATGTCTGCTATTTTCTTAACTTACACCTTTGATAGCTTAGTTAAGCCTTGTGAACCTGATAAAAAAGTTCAGTTAATCCTTCATGATATTCCCAACAGAATACACAAATATCATGAGCAGTTTCTTGAGTTTTTCAGTCTCTACTGAAAACAAGTAAGCATTCAGGGAGTTTTCCTCAGCCTACAGTCACTGGTAGGCTGCTTGCATATATTTTATTAAAGATTTATAAGTTCAGCTACAAATGTGCATTTATTATTTGAGGTAAATATGTGCCCACTGCAGAAAGAGTAGGAAAGCACCCAGTAGAGATGGTTTCAGCTGCCTTTTTTTTTTTTTCCCAACTATGAGCTATAAACTAAACTGTGAGTTTTTTAATAATTTAACATTACAGTAAGGAGACCTTCCTGAAGTTATGAAAATTTTGTCTCTCTCTGTTGTTTACTCCTTGATTCCAGATCTGTCTGTCTGATACTTCAGTCCCTCCCTCTGACTGTCTGATATAGTCCCTCCTTGACCTGTCTTATATTATAGTCCCTCCCTGTAACAACAAAATTGATACCGTTCTTAAGGTGTTGATGAAAACATCATCAGAAAAGGAAGTAACAAAGATAAACAGTTCTGTGAGTGATTCTAGGATATCATCCCTTCCCCCATTACATTTCTTATGGCATGGCACTAAGAAGGAGAAACAGCCCACCTTTACACCTGCCTTAGTCTTCAGTTTCCAATGGCTAGAGAGAAGGGATTAGGACTAGAGACCATCCAAAGAAAAATATCTTTGCCTTCCAAGTCAGATCACTTGCAGCATTTGTATGCCTGTGCTAATGCTTGGAATTTGTGGCATCTATGAATGCATATTACATATTTAACTGTCTGCTGCACAGGTATTGAAAAGTCGCATTCTCCCCATCACAGTGGTTGTCCTGGCATTAGTAGTTTTGATACCCACATCAATATATAAATGTAACTGCACGTGATGTGATATCAAGTGCAAGAAGTCAGTGTTTTCTCTTTTCAAACTTTCTCAGAATGGTTCTTGGCAGTGCTTCTTTTACTCTGCATAAATATTGTTTGGTTACCTTGAAGTCTTCCTACCACCCATATAAGCACGGTAGGTTTGACTCTCAGTGGTTTGATATACCTTTATTAGCCTAGTGGATAGCTGAGCAGGCATCTCTGCTGAAAATAACATAATATCACCCACACAACTATCATCTTGAATTAAGTGCATGCTAGTCAGCAACTTCCAAATGGCCTGCAAAGGCTAACTACATGTATCCTTTGCTGCCAGATGAGGAGCACAGCAGGATAGGTGGAACTTCCATTTATGAAGAGCGGGAAACATGAGGCACCTTTGTCCCTGGACATAGAGCAGCTCATCCCACAATTCTGCAAGCCTATTGACAGAGACCCTTAGCAGCACAGCTCACTCTAAGGGGTTCTATTGTCAGTATTTTACAGCATGATTACATGTGTTGGTTTTGGTGATCAAGATGACAGTAAAAGACAGACAAGGGCAGTAGAAACTGTTGCCAACTATCACTTATTATATACATGCATAGAAAAATATAACAATTTGTGTTTTAATAATTTACATTGGTGAGAAATATACCTGCTTACTGATTTGCACCAAAAAAATTTCCATGGAACCCTGGGTATATACTCTTCTTTTTTGTCAGGGAGTATGGAGTATGTCAGATATTTCTTCTTTCTTTCTGTTCCGGAGTCTGTTGTCTTTTATAATGTTGATGTTATGCTATTGACCTGGTAATTCATTTTAGTTTTGCATTACATACAAATGGCTAACACATGACAAGCCTTATCATATGTAGCTGCAGCCTTAGCTGTACTGAAAAAAAGGATCATAGGAGTACTGAAAAATGGCTAACTTTTCTAGTACAACCTACCTTCCTCTAAGATGGAAATGCATTATGACATTCTGGATACGGTGACTGCTAGCATAAAATAATGGAAGGAGGACAAATTGCAGCTTAAGTACTTGTTCTTAATGAGCACAGTCTAGGTAGGAAGTTCACTTCCTCACAGAGTGAAAAAGGAGAATGAAATTGCATTGATATCATTGGATTTGATAGCACATAATGTCATGCACAGTCCCTGACTCTGCAGTGAGAGGACATAATGCACATTTCCCCTCCATTCATCCTTAAGAAGATAATGCTTGGCTGAATAACCTATGCAACCTGGGCTGTCGAGGGCTTATCCCTCCAGCCTCAGGTAGTCAGCATTTCTCAGGTCTCATACAGGGGGGTGGGAGTATCAGACCTGTTAAGAGATCTGATTCTTGTAGAAGGATGAGGTTGCTAATCCCTTATATTGTCAGGTTTCCAGAAAACATGGGTGTCATGAAATCAGACAATAAAGCTAGAAATGGGGTCACTAAATCTCCCTTGATGGTCTCTGAGCCTTGTGTGACAAGAGAGCAGGAGTGCTTTTAGCAAATAGAGTGAAAACTCAGAGGATGGGAATGTAAAATCTGCAAATGGCTCCTGATGACTGGGGGGAGGATGGAGGTTTGTGTGACTCAATGTTCCCCAGGGGTACTGTTTGGAATAGGGAGAACTGATTGGCAGCCCCAGAGACCTCCAGCAGTAGGTTGCTGTACCCCAACGTGATTAATGACTGTCAGAAGTCAGCAGAGCTGCATGAAGCAAGGCTGCAGAACATTATCACAGTCCTCATGACAGGTTCAGGTGTCTGGAACATGATGAACTAATGACACTCGGAAAGCATGAGCTCTTGCCAGAGAGCTCTGGATGTCAGTGCTCCACTTCAGAAAAAAATGTGCTCACACACGATTGTGTGTAGCTGGGCCATACAACAGCCTGGCCCTACAGGACTGTGCTCTCCCTGCAGTCCAGAACAGTATATTTGACTGCCATTTTACATAACCTCAGCATAACTAGACAGGGTGAAACTTTCCACAGGTTGAAGTTTTTATGAGCAAAAGTCTACGTGAATACTTCAATATTGCTTTAATTTGCAAGCTGTGAATAGTGAATGCGTGGTCTCTCTTGGCAAATAGTATTTAACACTGAATTATCAAACTGTATTCAGTAAAGAAATCCAGAGACAAGGAGCTTGGTTCAACTAGAATAAAATAAACATTCACAATGAAGATCCTTATTTCTCTTTCTAGAAATATTTTTAATGAGTTATTTATCTCAATTAAAAATATTAGTTAGGGGTATGGGAGGGTTGCTTATTTATACTGTTGATAACTTTTTAATTAAAGTAATATTTAATAGTTTTACAATCACATTTCTCAAACGTGCAACCCACATAATCACAAAAGCACGCTCATCAGTTCCCCATTTCACCTACTGCATAAAACATGGTTAAAGAGAGTGGAATGCTTAACAAAACTCAAAGGTTATGAGTAGACCAGGACCCCACAAGCTAAACCTCTGGCCTGAATGTAGCGTGTATACACACACTTTTGCAGAAAGCGAAACATTACAAGCTTACTATGCCCATTCTGCCAAGCAATCAAAGTTTTGGTTGCAAGTCAGTGACTAGTGTGATTCTGTTGAAGTGGCCACCCAACATCCTTGTGTCAAGACCATCAATCTGTCAGTTGTGATAACGGTAGAATTTTAGAAGTATGATTTCTAGAACACTCATAAAATGAAGTGTATTTAATTTCAAGATAACTTACTTGAAATGCTGTTTTTCATCTTTAAACAAGTCCTATTCACGGAAGAAGTGCATTTACTGAGATAATCCCACACTGAAGATGCAGCTGGTTGTACTGCTACTGCGTGTCACTTTGCCCTCAGGACTATAAATATCTTCCTGACAAATTTACACAGGATGAAAAAAGCTGATTGCTGAGACCTGTACACAGGTGCTAAGATGAGCAGTTTAACTAGTCTTACTATTTTAAAAAGATAATATAAATAGTGATTTATGGTCTTTAAACAGGAGGCAATAATGTGTTTTCTGCAAGGCAGTTACAACTTACTTTTCATGCAGGACTTTCAACACAAAGGATTGCAGAACTAAGATCATTTAGTCCTTAATGAGACAATTCAACTTTCAATAACTCTTATTTGTCTGTACTTCACATACTTCATGCGTACTTTGTTGTACCACATATATTTTGAATACTTTGATGTAGAAATGCTGCACTTCTAGTGTTACTAAGAATCATTGAGAATTGAGGTTTCTCATTCATTTTACATTTTTCTTCTTGATGAGTTCTTTTGCTTATTGTGCAAGAGGTCACTGGGGAATTCTGAAATAATTTAACCCAAAATAGGCAAAAATCTAAAACTGATTATGCATATTTGGTAATAAAATATATATTTGTTTCATAGTTACACACACACTACAGCAGAAAGTGTGTATTTGATATTCTTCAATTCCAGCATATATTGCAGATTACACTTACAACTTTGATCATAATGAAGCCTTGTTGCAAGGATCTCCCAGTGAAATTAATAGTAGTTGTAGATATTTGTCAAGTAGGGCTATAACGGCACCATGTAAAAGGACAGAGATTAAAGGGGAAAACTGATGCAAACTGAATGAAAAATAAAGAGAAATCAACAGTTTAAAAATTATGTTGTTAGCAATTGAAATAGACTGTCTAAAGCAGGCTCTTTCAACTTTTGTCTTTAAAAGTTCTTTTATAGAATGCTAGTGATCTTGGTTATAAAATTGAAGTACATGTGTTCTCCTCTTTAATGGGAAATAAGCACATTTCCATCCTCAGAAATAAAAAAAAAAAAAAAAAAGGGGATAAAAGTAACTTTTTTATTTTTAAAGAAACATTCAGTAAAATGAAGTAGCAATATTTATCACTCAAATTAACCACTGACCATTGGGTTGACCCAACAACAGATAAGAATCACAGGTCTAATTGCTGTACCATGCATAAATACCTTAAAGTGTGGGATTCACTTTTAACATGACCCATATGTTCAGGCTGAATTTAGTTTGTGAGGAACAGTACCACCAAGAAAATTAATTTCTGTAGAATGCTGGAAGCGGCTACCATGAATCTCCAAACATCTCTTTTTCAGCATTGTATTAGCAGATCCAGAGTACTTGAGGGAATTTTACCAGCTTACCTAAAAGCTGCTTTGGATTTTATTTTCAGCTTGAGTAAAAGTAAGTAATTCCTCTGGAATAATAAATTATGTATTCTTCTTGCCACACCAATTTTATAATGTAAAAAACATACTATAAAACTGCAAAGTCACAGTGCATGTAGAACACAGAATTTTGCCATCTATTCTACTAAATCAAATGTGGAAATAACCTTGTAGCTACTTTGAAAGTAAAAATAGCCATAAGCCAAACTCAGAATAAGGATACAGACATCTTTGTGTAAGGGAATAGTAGATGTAAATGGGATGGTATCCATTGTTTATCCTGCAAAAAAACCTCCCACCTCCTACAGTTCTTGGATTCCTTGATCTTAATTACTTTTCCTCTGGAAAACATCAATCTATTTCTAGAGGTCACATAAGGTAATATACAATTGTTGAAGGTTACAGTCAGTTTCACTTCATGTGCCATGGATGTTTTAAGCAAACATGTAACTAAGCAGAAGTGATGGTGCAGTGTCTAATTTCAGTACAAGAAAGTTCTATGAAGCTCAAAATTTAAATACACTCCCTACACACTACCAATAGCATCCTTACTCAATGTCATTTGAGTCTTTTCTAATCAGGATTATGACAGGAACCAGGAAGCTTATGGTCCTGTTGACTGACTCAGAAGTGCACAGATGTTTTTAGAGCGGAAAGCTAAAATTAGGACCATTTACTTCATTAGGCAGTATCATCATATAATGAGTAAAGGATCTCTTTATTCTCAAAAAAGGCAAGGGATCCCACTGCCCAGCTGCCTTGCTTTACCCTAAACCCCTTTAGGTAGTTCAGAATAGACCGAAGTAAGGGTATGAATATCTTATTTAAAGAAAAAAAAATAGAATCAATGCATGTTTTTGACCACATAACAGATTTAAATCAATACGCACCAAAAAAATTTGTTGATATTGATCTCTATTCCTAATTCCTCTGTTTGTCTGATGCTCACAGATGGCAACTGATGCTCACACAATTTTGATATGAAGGCTACTCTTAGGAAGTCCAGTCTTTCCTGTTTGGGCATTCTTTCCTCAACATTAGAAGAAATATTTTTCTCTCCTTTGACAATAAAAGACATACACAGGTAGATTGAGAAACAATTTTTTTTTCCTTATTGTCTTCATCAAGTGCAAGGATGCTCAAAATATATCCCCAAACAACTCCAATAACATGCGAATTTATATTCTTCCAAATTAATATTCCACAGCTGTTTAATCTTTCTTCAGTGTCCCTAGCATTGTTGCTAATTTGATATTTATGATATGGTTGCCCCACTATCTTCTTCATTGGTCAGCAATTTCATTGAGTTTTTTCTTTTGTTATCTATAATACTTCTCTTTTGTTTTCTCACATAGTTATCAGCCTAACAGACCCTTTTACTCTACACTGAATGATTTGCACTGAAACTGAAAAGTACATGCCCTGTGCTGCTTCCATTCTTGAGGCATGGCTTCCCCTTACTTAGGGGAAAATTAAAATTATAGTAGCAATTTGGATGAGACCTAAGCTAATTTTCTCTCAGAAATCTCTGTCTTAAAAAAACAGAAGTTGAATTTCTTTAAGAAGAGAGTGACGGGAAAACCCTAGTTCAAAGGTCTTTCGATTCCAGCAGCAATTCCACACAGCTTTGGATGGGTCACATCACCAGAAGCTGTTCAGTGAAGATAGTACTTTGCAATTATCATGAAGAATAGAGTCAGTGGTCAGGAGAGAAGATCAGATAGCTAGAAGATAGCTATCTGTTACTGGCTACCAATCACCACATCTCGGTCTTCAGGGAGTTTATCTTGGTGAAGAAGACTGCAATCCCTGCTACTTCTAACTCTAACCAGACAATGATATGCAAGAAAATCCATGAGACACAAGGCTGAGGCTTGCATTCCATCTCTTAGGTTCTCTGCTCATGACTGGTCAGTCTTATCCATATCAAAGTATGGAAAAAAAGCAAAAGGACCCACTGAAACTCAGACTAATGTAGTCATACTTGTAGAGTTACAATGAATAAAAAATTATCTGCTTAACATTCAACAGCATTAGCTTTTTCACCTAATGTCTCCACTGTGTGGTCAAGCTGTGCACCTTTATCCCTTCCATGGGCTGAACTCTGCTATCAAAGGTAACAAAACAAACAGGATGTAGCTCATGTGGTCAGAGCCCTGGATACCTCTTCTGGTGATCTCCTTAACTCACTGAGGACTGAGTCTACAAAGCTGAATGATTGGAAAAAAAAAAAAAAAAAAGGTGAAAAGGAACCTTTGCCGTCTCCTTTTAAAAAATACTTATATAGCATGGTGCTTATGTCTAATGAGGCCTCATGTGCAGCATGGGAGACACAAAGGTTGAACACCACTCAGAGTAGTGACAGCCTCACAGTTCAAAATGGCATAGTATTACCTATACTAATAAACAGAAATATCCCTGAAATATGAACTGGACCTGAGGATTTTAGGGGGAAAGTATTAGCTAGATTGGAACAAGTTCTGCCGAGAAAGAACTTGCTAGAATATATTCTATTGCTAAGAAGTGTTTCTGGTCATGCTTAATTTACTAGAATGGACACAGCCCCAAGGTGTGCTTTAATAATTAAGTTTGTTTTTCTCTATCTTTCTTTACAGTACTTTCCCTTCCATGATTTCCCATAAGTACAATCCAGATTTGGTCTGAGAATGACAGTGGAAAGCATGATCTCAGTAAAGTAAAAGCAAAGGGAAAGAAGAGCTTTCATAGTAGAACTGGTTAATGGCATACTCTGCTGGTTATGAGGGGTCAGGAAAACAAGAATGTGGTCATGGCTTGTGTGAGCATAGAACTGTGGAGTACTCACGTCAAGTATTGCATGCTGTTTTGGATGCTACAATATAAGAAAGATATTAAATTATTAGAGAGGATCCAAAGGAGAGTTAGTAACATGGTGAAGAGTTTAGAGGAGAAGTCATACGAAGAGTGGCTGAAGCCACTTGGCTTGTTCAGCCTGGAGAAGAGGAGAGGTCAGCCTGTGAAGGGAGACCCCGTTACAGTCTACAGATTCCTCATAAGGGGAAGCGGAGGGGCAGATATCAATCTCTTCTCTCTGGTGATCAGTGACAGGACCTGAAGGAATGGCATGAAGCTGTGTCAGCAGAGATTTAGCTTAGATATTAGGGAAAGATTCTTCACCTGAAGGTGGGTCAGGCACTGGAACAGTCTCCCCAGGGAAATGGTCACAGCACCAAGCCTGACAGAGTTCAAGAAGCGTTTGGACAATACTCCTGGGCATGTTTTATTGGTGGTCCTATGCAGGGCCAGGAGTTGCATGTGATGGTCCTTGTGGGTCTTTTCCAGCTGAGGATGTTCTATGATTCTATGATCAAGGTAATAACGATATGTTATGTAGAAAAGACATGGTCAGCCAATTTTCAAAGCAAAAAGAAAATGCTGTCTCAACCCTAACAGAGGCACAAAGACCTCACCAGAAATTGCTCTCAATTATGGTTCGCTTCAGTTACTGTTGTCTTCTACAAGTTATCTTCTGCTGAAGTGTGTTATGTCTTGAATTTTCAAATAATAAAGCATGGATCGACCATGTGTAGCAAATAAACATTGAGAAATCAGTGACTTTAATTATGTTGCACAAAGAGCTGTAGTAACATCAACAAAACATTCAGGGGAGTGAATAAAGGAAAAAATACATTTTCCTGAACTGTCCACTGTGAAAAAAAAAAAAAGATTCATAATTCTGTTGCAGCAGCCACAATTTCTTGAAGTGATATTTTACTCCCAGTTGAAAGACAACACTCTCCTCTTGCATACTCCTGTATTTCTAGGAGAATAATACCACTTTTCACCAAGGACAGTTACTGAAACTGAAGTATTGTTTTCTATTTTCCTTGTAAAACACAATTTACCATTTGCAGGTATTGATCACTGAACAAAGACATGATCTTTGACTGTAACATTGCAAATAATTCTGCATCTGGATAAAATCGTTTGTCAAACACACTAGTAGAGCTGTGGTCCATTTCAAGAAACCGCTCTTTGTTCTTTTTAGTGATAGAAACAAGGAACCAGGTGAGAAAAATGAAGTTATTGTAACAGCTAGAGACTGACAGAAATATTGTAATTGTTGTAACTGTGCTTTCACACTTCTGAACATGTCAAAACAAATGAAGGGGTCAGAGATACAGTCTACTTTATTATATTCAGTGATGGTTTATAAAGGAAAAAAAATCTATACTCTATAAGATAAATCAAATAAAATCACACATCTAACCTTGCTTGTGATTGCCACTTAGGAGATCAAAGTTGCTAGCAGTCAGTCAGTTGCACTGAATAAAGTATTCACGAGTGGTGACTATGGCCTTATTTGAAAAGAAATAAAAAGTTCAAGAAGAATGACTCGAAGGTGATGATATTTTTCATTTTTAAAGTCTCTGCCTCTCAAGCAAGCTTCAACAAGCACATTATGAAGGTGTTGTGCAAACAAAGTGTGAAACCTTCCCACAAGACGCTAAGTATTTTCCTGAGTCAATTTGCAAATTCCGTGATGCATAACATTTATAAAAAGTTTCTGCTTCATAGGCATAAATTTTACACTTAAAATGTTGCCTGAGAAATGGAAATTAGAAGTTGCCATCAAGTTTAGAACTAATTCAGATTTACAAGCATTTTTATGTGTGTATCATCAAATGAGACTACTTCAGGCTCTTGTTTACATCAAAGTACCCTTAAATGCTTAGCCAGCTGCAAAACCAGTCTGGGCACAAGTCATGTTCAGAGCACAGCAAATACATTTCACCTGGATTCTGATATTTGCATGAATATTAGTTTGATCCTGATTGATGCAGGGAAATGACCATCCCCCCCTCCCCCCCAAGATGACTAAAATGGCTTAATTTTAAATCATATTTCAGAATTTAATCTTTAAGGCAAGGGTGGTTGTTTGGATTTTTTTGTCAAAAAGTAGTGATTCTGATTTTCTCATTACCCTGACAAGTTACTCACTTGAAAAGGTATTTCAGGTAGCAACAATTCCATATACTGAACACTAATCAGATCTGAGAAATAATATTTTAACCAAACTAAATCTCATACACATTTGAAATTTTTGTTTGCCTCACAATCAGATCTTCAAACTGAAAAGAACTCCTGAATCATAGAAACAGAAATATATGCTCAGTTGAAAAGTAACTGTCAGAATTTTTCCCATAATACTGTTAAATGTTTTGCTCAGTTCACTTAATACAGTTGTAAACACAATTGGGCATTTTCTTTATAAGTCTTCAAGTAAAATTCTTAATGCAAGAAGTTTGTGATAGTCAAAACATGCTAGTCTTGATATGTGCTCAATTACTCTACTGCCAAGTCTCCCAATTTATTCTTGGCAAAAGATACACATTTTTTTGCAAAGGATATCAAATGAGACAGTACATGTACTATAACCACATTTCCAGAATTTGTTCTTTAATTGGTGACTCTCTAGCACCTGGCAGAACTTCAGCAGTATCCTCTGCAATTAACATTCTCTGTGCTTCCTTCCCAGGAGAATCAGAATCTATATTAGCAGTCTGACTCCTTTGATATGAATCCAAATCATCTCCAGTTGTCTCACACTGCTTCAGGTCTCAGCCACTTCGCTTCATGCAGTTGAGTTCCTTCACAGGAAACCAAATCTGAAATAACAATGCGAACATATTTCCACTAAGGCAAAACTGTATGTGGGGTTGCAGTATCAGAAATCCTTCATTAGGCACATATCATCCTGAGCCATTTGACAGTTATGGCACCCACAGGGGCTGCTAGTGCAAACCTTTCAGCTTATCTGTGGGCTCTATAGGGCAACAAGTGCAGTGAGTCGCTTTCCCTTGGCCCTCCGGTGCCAAATGTCTACAAATTTGCTTCTTTCACAAGAAAAGCTGGAAAGTCTTCCAGCTGTTTGTACCTCTTTGGATATTTTCCATTTTAAAAACATGTTCCTGTTTTACTTTGCCTTCTCTGAACTATATTACTGAGTGTTCCTTTCATTTTTCTGTATATTACATTTCTTTTTATTTAACCTTTCCTTTTTTTATTATTAACCCAAAGAGCAAGTCCTGGCCACTAAACTAGTACTTACTAGCTGCTAGAAGGACCCTAGGGGGATGGAACTTTGTCATTCTCAGAAGTTCAAGAGAGTGCAATTTTTTTTCTCAGAAAGCAGTCTGGTAGACTTTTCTTGTGAAACAGGTAATCTCCTCCTTGCTGTTGGACACTGAAGAATCAGCTAAAAAAATCTGAATTCAAGAAAATTATAAGCTTTGGTTAAATATGCAAGATAATCCCTATGCAGGCACAATGTGGCTGTTCTATGGTTTCCTGGCCCAGGAGTTACCACAATACAAACGTATCTAACACAATAGAGATGAGTAATCAAACTCTTGAAGTATTAATCCTTTCCTGTACGGAGAATACCTGTATTCCCAAGAGATGTGAAGTACCTCTCTGTTGTGGAAAAAACTCAAATGTGTCAGGGAATCAGCCAGTGATAATATCCAAAACTCTTCAGCAGTCATACAGTACTTCACAAAGGCAGAGAAGCTGTTCCCAAGAGGCCATGGAGAACAAGGAGCCTGTTGCTGCTCTTTGTTTACCAATCCTATTAGGGACTGAGTAGAGCAAAGATCTGCCAGATGTCATCAGCCTTACTTGTACCCAGTAACCAAAAAAAAGAGGATATGGAAGTTTGTTTCAAGAGTAGGACATAACTTTGTCCACAGAGAACTTCCCATATCAAAATAAAATAATTTCATCTTGCTGCAAAATAACAAAAAGCAGTTATTATTATTTGTTAGGTTGGCTGGTTTCAAACATCAGTTAAAATTTTTATGACCAGTTTGGGTAGCGTGATAATAATTTCACTAATATTTTCAATTAAGGTTTTAAAATTATTCATGCCCAGTCTCTCCTAAGTTTCTTTTTTCTTGCATTTGACTTTGAATACTCTTTTCACATGTTTTTGTCTAAAGTTCACTTTTCTGTTATCTAAAAACAATTAATTTACCTGTGTTTAAATAAGCAATAACTAAATATATAGCCAGCAGGCTTTTTCATGATTTTATCTGTAAACATTGCACTGCAGGTTTTGCAGTTCTCTCATTTCAAAAATTTCTTTTCTTCTAACTAGAAAGAGATTACAAAAATTATTTCCATTCCATTTGAATTGTTTTCTTACAAGCAAGTCTTTTCAGTATCTTCTCCGTGTTTCAACCACTTTGAGACCAGAGAATAATTTGTCATATAAATGTACAGAAAAACCGTATTAACAAAATATATTTGAAAGAATTAAGGAAATAAAGAAGTTTTTTTATTCACCTTACTCACCTTAAGTGAAATAAAAATAAATTTTAAGCCTATTCAATTTTGCAAAGTTTTCCATTTTTTCTTCCTGAATCTTCCAAGGATTTTAATGTCCAATATACATCAGTGATGTCAGAACAACATGAATATTACCAAATGTACATTTAATGCTCTTCAAGCTTAAATATATAATAATCTTAAAATCCAAAGAATTTGAAGGTTTTATACAATAGCTTCGTAAAGAAAGAGTAATAAATATTCAGTGTATTCAGAAAGGTTGGTGTACAAGAAATACCAGTGATCAAATCATGCTGTTAAAGTCTCATTCATCAACTATGACATTTCCTGCAATTTTGTGTAAAAACAAAGTCCAGATTCAGATATACAATCCAGCAATACACCATTCTGAAGTCTTCTATCTACTCAGCTGCCACACAGTCTTGAAGCAGCCTAGAATCTAATGTTATCTTCAATATATTTGAATGCCTTAAGATTGTTCATGTTTGTCAAGACTAATATATTGTAATAGGTTCTGAGATGCTCAGCCTGCATTTCAGACCAGATTCACCAGTGCTGCACAAAGGGCTTGATCTGGTTGTTTTTTCCCCAAAACTTGTTCCAAGAAAGGCAACCTGACAGAATAATCTGTCTATATCCTCCTGCAGGAGCTGATATGGACTCTGTGGTGATTTATTCTAGTGAATAATATCTATTCTTTCTCTCTTCTCAATGTATTCTTCCTATTCTTACATGATTAAAAGCAAAAAGAGTAGTATGCATATTTTCTTTCAATTTAGTTTTCTCTACAGAGTAATGCTTTCCTTTAGTTGTTTTTAAGAAAAAATTGTTTTAACCAGGTCTTTACTCACACAAACCTTCCAGTCCTCCTGTTCATTTTTTATTCTCAATTTGGTGACTTTTTTTATTAGAATAACAGTTTCTGGAATGAAAGAAATGAGGAATTTTGCCTAGAGGTACTTATCAGTCATTGCTGCATCTGTTCATATACCTGTGCATACCCAAGTTTTTCCCATTGTAGTTTGCAAACAAATGTGTCAGAAACTAAAATCGAATAGCTCTTCCTCGTAACTGTAAAACCTGCTGGTTTTTTATATGCTGGTGCTGCCAAATCACGCATCTTGAAGAGATCAATTCGTAGTTTCTAATAAAGTTTAATTCTCTTTTTGTAAAAGTCCTTTTAATTCCCAGGGTGAAAAAAAAAGTCTAACCTGTAGTATGAAAATCTTTATCCCAAGTTAATAATAATCATAACATTATAAGACAAAATTGTAATCTAAATCAATGTTATATACCCGGGGAAGATGGGGGTGTGTTTATATGTCTTTGCAATTGAAGCAATAAGAAACTGATCAAGAGACTAAACTGTTTATCAAAGACAAAAGTCAAGGCAAAAAAAACATTTCATGTTGTAGATTAACAATGTGAAAAGGAGGCAAAATACATCCCTAACTAAACAAGCTAGCAGGTGATGCATAAACATGTGTGCAAATATGGATAGACTAACAAGTGAACTGAGATAAACTATGCAGATTATAGATGCCAGTCAAGTAAAAACACCAACACAGTATTGAAAAACCCCCAAAACTATTACCCATACAACAAAATACAAAAAATAAAGGTGGCTTAAATTCAAGAATAGTTAAAACAACACATCCTTTGTTTTGTCTTAAGCATTCATTGATAAGACAGTATGCTTATTTATATAAAACTGAAATACATTCTTTTCTGTGTGCTTCAAACTTAGTTTTCTGTTGTATTTATCAATCTAGAAAACAAAAGAAAGAGTTAAGTTATACAAAGATGACCAAAAATAACATTTTGAGTAGTCCACCTGTCCAGTCCATAATTTTCCTGGCAGTTATCACTGAAGTTATCAGATTCTCCAAGATGGTCTAATCAACATGGCAAGCAGAAAAAGAGTGCACTTCATTTGGTGTACATGTGAGAAAGTATACCGATATTTATAAATTTGACAGAAAGAAAACCTAGAACAAATAAATCCTTTGGATTCTATATAATGCTAGGTGAAGACATTATTTTTAAATGTATAGCTTTGTTTTGCTTAAAGAGGAGAGCCTTAAAATACAGCTTGACAGCTTGAAAGTCAGCAGTTTTGCCAAATGATCTCGAATTCTACTCATACTTACAAACCAAAGTGGAATTTTTTCCTATTAATCCTCTCTCTTTTCTTAGATGCCAAGCATTGCTTAAACCACAGAGCAAATCATTATGCAAGCAAGACCTATCACCATGGATTTAGCATTTTGGCTGTACTCTAATGAGAAAACATTTCCTGGTTTTATTTTTTTTTTTCCCCACTGTGTTTTGCTATCATGAAGGAAGAGAAGAAACTCTGTCTCCAAGTCATGTCTGGTATAAAAAGAGCAACCTTTGCCCGAGAGTGAACATCTATGAATGGAAGGCAGTCAGGTCCCTTAGCAAATGCAGCAGCAGCAGCAGCCATGGGATTTCTGTAGTCTGAAGGAAGTTTCATCAATGAACTTTTTTTCTTGTGAGCCACATCTGTCATTCAGATGATTCTTGATGCTTATGGTTTAGTTCCACTTAATTGTTTAGTTTTCTGTAAATTTTATGTAATTGAATTGCAAACAGTTAAGTTAAATTTCATAGAATCATAGAATATTCTGAGTTGGAAGGGTTCCACAAGGATCATCAAGTCCAAGGTTGGCTGAATGGGCCCAACTTCACCAGGGTATTCGCATAAGAGGGATGCTCCAGTCCCTTGATCATCTTTGCTGTCCTCCACTGGAACTGCTCCAGGAGTTCCCTGTCTCTCTTGTCCTGACGAGCCCAGAACTGGATACAGCACTCCAGCTGTGGCCTCACTAGGGCTGAATAGAGGGGCAGGATCACTTCCCTTGACCTGCTGGCAATGCTCTTGCTAAAGCACTGCAGGATACCATTGGCCTTCTTGGCCCCCAGGGTGCACAGCTGGCTCATGGACACCTTGTTGTCCACCAGGACCCCCAGAGCTCTCTGTAGAGCTGCTTTCCAGCAAGTTGACAGTGTGGTGTTGGGTTATGGGTTGGACCTGAGGATCTCAGAGGTCTTTTCCAACCTGTTTGATTCTGTGTGTGTTTATGATTCTCTGTGTGTGAAATCAGCCCCCAGTCTGTACTTGTCTGTACTTGTACTTGGCTTAGTCTTCCCCAGGTGCAGAATATTGCATTTGCCTTGTTGAATTTCAGAATTCAGAATACTTTTTCTGCCCATCTCTCCAACCTGCCAAGGTCTTTCTGAAGGGCTTCAAAGCCCTCTGGGGTATTGGCCACTCCTCACAGCTTTGTGTCATCAGTGAACTTGCTGAGGAGGGATCTGCCCCTTTATCCAAGTCATTGATGAATAAGCTGAACAGTACTGGGCCCAGTATTTAACCCTAGGAGACACCACTAGTGACAGGCCTCCAGCTAGACCCTGTGCCATGGAATATGGTCTGCAGTTCAGTAAGTTCTCAATCCACCTCACTGTCCACTTATCCAGTTCACACTTCCTGAGTTTGTGTGAATAGTGTGGGAGACAGTGTCAAAAGTCGGGCAGTTGTTCATGGTAAAAGCCAATCAGAATGGTCAATCATGATTTAGATTTAGTGAAACCATGCTAACTACTGCTGATCACATTCTTTAGTGTGCTTAGACATGGCCTCAAGAATAAGGCACTTCATAATCTTTCCAGGGATTGAGGTGACACTGACTCTCTGGTAGTGCCCTGGGTCCTCCTTCTTGCCATTTTGAAAGCTGGGACACCGTTTGCTTTCTTCTAGTCCTCAGTCAAACTAGAAATCAATACTCAGGTCAGCAAGTCCAGACACATCAGGGAAGATGGAAACGCTTATGAGACAGCAGGGTACTCTTTTGGGGAACAATACTCATATTTGTCATGAATTTAGTGTGCTGTATATTGGGGGGGTTATGTCAGTCGATGCTTGCTGTTCTCAAACCAAAGCACTGAGCAAAAAAAGTGTGAAAAGCCATGCTGTACCTACTGTCTTCTGAAAGCAGGAAGAGCTTTTGAAGAGAATGTGGGATATATCTCAGTGAGGCCAAAGAGTAAATCATCTAAAAACAACATACTTCCTCTTTATGTCAATAAAACACATGGAAATCAACAATAAAAGAACCAAAAGTACCTGCAATTGAATTAACCTAAATAATCTAAGGAGTTAGGAAATGAAGTCATCTTTTTGATAAGAGTCTTTCAAAACTTAAATTCAGATTCATACCATAGTTTTTATTATTATTACAGAGTGATTCGGGCTTTCTGTTTGTAAATAGAACTTAGGGCAGAAGTTAGTTTGGAAGAAAATCAAAGGTGACAGTCTTGTTTTATACTATATCTATCTGCTTTCTAAATTTATGCTGATCTTTCTGAACTGAGAACATATTAGACTCATTTTAAGATAGCAGTAGGGGACTCTCTGACAACCAGTCTAGTAAAAGTGAGCAACAACAGAAAAAAAACACAAAATAACCTCTGATTAATTTTACATTGTATGTACGTGTTTTTCTGCTAGAAGTAGGAAGTATCCAAGGTATTTATGATTAAAATTAGGTGAAAATATAGATTGTTGAATTAGGGCCTGAAACTATTTTGAATTGACCATTTCAGAATCTCATCTGAAAGCTTTCAATTTACTTTGATTCTAGCTCTCTCACTGGAAATTTTTCATACCAGGTACAAATTTTAGGTGCTGATGAGAATAGGATTCAGGAAGTCTCATCAGTGTTTTCCGTACAGGGAACATCTGTAACAACCCAATCACAGGAACCTTTGCTATAGCTTAAATAGTATACTGAATTTGAAGGGAAATTATGTTCAAAAAAGTGGAATTTCAGCATTTCTTCTAAAGAAAACCAATTATCACATAGGTTCAAATTATATAAAATACTTAATTCAGAAGCTTCAAAATGAATATTGAGTAATTCCATGTTAAATATTATCATAAGTATTATTAGATGCTAAAATTCAATGGCACCACTTCAGTATTACAGAAAAAAATTGTATTTTAAATAAACAATGTAATATTATTTAATCCTGATGAAGAATACTAAAGTTAAATAAACACTGAAGTCTGTGTAATTAAGGAAAGGAAGGTTTTAGAATTTTATTCACTCTGTAGCATTTAGAGCATATTTTTCATTCTTTCCCCACTTGTAAAAGTATATCTAGCTTCTGAACATCTTTCTGACAAATGAGGCTTGTATAAAAATTTTATGTTTCATTATAAATTTAAACTAAAATAAGTTAACTGACTGTTCAGATGTATTGATTCCTGTATCGTGACAGAAATGACATTGTAAAATTTATATTGTTCTCCTTTTTTTTTAATTGTTCCTGCAGATGTAATTTGGACTTCCTTGTTTTATATGCAGTATTAAATATTGTGTCCAGAACATTTTTACCTACATTTGCTTGACCCTCATCTACAGACAGGGGGCTGATTTTGTAAAACTGGCTTTTAAAATAGGTCATCATCACTGAGAAAACTCTTCTACTTGAAGGGTGTTTAGGTTTGTCATAACAGGATTTCAGCCACGAGTTCTTACATTTTTCAGCCTGATACCGATTGACAGTGTTTGTTAGCTGTGTCCTTGCCTTTCAGCCTTGATAAAAATCACATTGTGCCAGTGGAATATTTTTCTTTTTTTTTCTTTTCAAAAATAGAGATTCTCTGAAATGTAAACTCTGCTTATTTCTGTATCTTGTTAAGCTTGTGATACATCTTTTGCTCTTTTTTCACTGCATATGTTAACTTTACACATTTTTCAGGACAAAATTTGTTGAATTCAAACCATTAGAAGACTGTTAAGACATCCATCTGTTTTTGCTACTTCATTACTATGTTTTTATTGTATGTGAAAAATCCCTATAGAAATACTGCCACCAAGTTAACACTGTACAAGGTTATAATCTGAATTGTGCACTTTGAAGAAGATGGTGTCAGATATTAAACTGTAAACTGCCATCAATTCCCTCTGTGTGTGTAGCAACCTTTTTTTTTTGCACACTTCAATTCTGAATTGAAGATCTACGTTTATGTTCACATGCATGAGAGAAAGAAAGGATATTAACTTTTATTTTTAAACAGTAACTTGCTCTTTTCCTTCTGCCCTCATTCCTGGCATCATTTGCAGCACTGATTATTGAAATAATGCATTTCTATACAGATAGTCAAGCATAAGATTAATATTACCTCAGCTTGTGTACTTGGTGCATACATAAATTCAAATTCTTAATGAGGTACAGGCTGTCTTTGAAAAGATTTGAAATATCAAATAATTATCTTTTTAACTTTTTGCCAAAGATTAAAAAGGTGTTTATCTTTTTGGTTTTCTTAAATAATTGCTATCATTTCATACCAACAAGATGTCAGGGTGCTCAGGGTACTTAATTGCCCTCTTAAGGGCAATTAAGCCTCATCCAAGACCCTTACACATTTCATCTGCCCATCATGCTTGTGGCTCCATTTAAGTTCAGACCTGCCCTTAGTTCCAATGTACATAGAGGTAGATAGCATTATTTCCTGCTGGTCTTGATCCTTGGCTGGATTTGAGAAAAATCTTTGCCTGATGAACGCTGCAAAAACACTGTCAATACTTTATTTTTTATATTTTTGGGGGGGGGGGGGGGGGGGGGGAAGGTATTTTTTTAGGATGTGAAAGTGGGAGTTTATATCAAAGGTTTTTGGAGCAAAGAAACAAGTTTATTGTTTTGATTAATCCTTTAGCTTGATAGCTTGAAACTTTTTTCTTCTGCTCTGATTCTTCCGTGTGGTCTCTATGTTTGAAGTTGTTTGGATGGAAGCACCTTTTTCTGGTGGTTGTCTCTGAGAACCTTCCTAACTTTGAACAAACAAAACGTCACAGCCTCCTTGCTTTTCTCATCTTCTATAATGCCATTAGACTTATTAACAATATAATAATTACTTGCTAATCTGTCATCTAAAATCTGATGGGAGTTTATAACTGGATTTGTCATCTGTAACCAAGTGGTGGAGATGGAAGAAAGAAACCTTATACAGCTTCATACTGAGTTACATGGCTTTTAAAGAGTAGAGTACTTGGAAGCAATAGGTAGGGAATGTTCTTGGTGAGTCCTGAATCTGACTAAAATTATCTTAACTGTAAAGGGTTCACTTTTAAAAACTTAAGTGAACCACAACCCTTGGTGGGACACATGGATGAGACAGCTTTTGGGCAGTGACAGAAATCAGGTTTTCTGTTGGAATACCGCCAACAAGTTGTTTTGATCAATGTGACAAAGGGAAAAGAAACAACCATGCTTTTACCTGTGCTCTACCTTCCCCTATCTTCAAAGCTTCTTTCTAAGGACCCCCATGGGCTCAGCAGAGAGTGGATTTCCCTGTCCAGTTACTTAGCTTGCTGGCTAATCGATCTTGTGCCTTACACGGGCACACTCAGTCCTCCTACCTTTTGTAAACTGTATTTAAATACTGATAGTTAATGGCATGCTTTAAACTACAGTATAACATTGGTGATGTATAACATTACACACACGGTATTCCAAGTAATAGCTTGTGTTGTTTCTTTTTTTAAAAGTCCACACATTGTGATTATATTGTATGAATTTGTATGGCATATATTTTGTAAGCAGTTTTCACCCACAGATAGTTATTGGGTGTAAGATTGTCTAATTGCCAGTAATAAATCAAACATTTATTACAGTCAGATGTTTACATCAGGCAACTCTCATAGCATATTTGTTTCAGTTTTAAGGGTGTTTGATGCATGAGCACAGGTAAGTGGAAAAGGGAATGGAAGAACTGATGTAAGGAGGAACATCACTGGCTGTTTCATTAGTCTGACATATGCAACCTGGTCTCTGTGGCCAGCCCTGGTTCTTCATCAACAGGATGGGCTTTTCCTGTTGTGTGCTCAGGGCAATTACAGATGATTGCAGCGTCCTTACTGCAATTGATGACAGGTGCTCTGTGGCACTGCAAGGAGCCCATGTGTTTTGTAATTCTCAGTCTGGCTGGGACCAGCATGAATCCGCTTTACATTTGGTATAGAGCCTAATAAGATAAGCCACCTCTTTCCCTGATGATCCTGCTCACTACTGCCAAGATGCCTCATTAAGCCATTCATTGGCAACTTATTCTTTCTCCCAGCAATCTCCCTCATCTCTCTGAGCTGCTATGCCACAGTTGAATGTGTACCTCAAAGGATTGTGGAGAGCCGTAGCATTACACACCGTTCTAAGCTTGGTTTACTGAGGAAGATTCATATTGCTTATTGCAACCTGTACTGCAGCTGCTAGAGTAAAGGCATGATGGGGCTGCTGGAAGCAGTATTGTACAATTGTATGGCTCAATGCTTTCTCTTGACATGTCTAAATTCTTTAGTGCTAACCCTCATAGGTAGTACCACTAAAAGCTTGAGAGGGACTAGTCTCCTTTTCAGTTTTGAAGACTAAAAAAAGAATTCTGGTTTCTTACTGGACTAGCCAGAGACTCAAAATAACACAAGATTCAAGTCATCAGCATTTGAACTGTAAAATTAGTGTTGTGAACGTGTTCACACTTTAATGCATATACAGCAGAGTAATAATTTTTTATAGGTGTGTATGTGTAAAATAGGTCTGTATTGTTGTCTGGTGCTGATGATACATGGTATTTGCAGTTGCTGATTTCTCTTGGTATGGAAATTTTGGCTTAATACAGATGTGTTTATCTGCCAGTCCTATAGAATGAAGTCTATTGGTGAAATATACTCTGTTTGCCCCGTTTCCAAATATATTAATTGTATCTTGATTTAAAGAAAATACATCAAATATCCTCTTTGTAATGTACCCAGGCATTTAACACCATCTTGGGGTAAGAAATGAAATATTTTTATAATATGTTAACATAGCAAGAGGAAAATTACCATTATTACATCTTTTCCTTGGATCCCTCAATGATATTGTATTTCCATCTTTCATTGTACCCATTGAAGATGACAATTGATATGATTCTTTTCTGTGTAGGATTTCATATATCTCCATGTTAGTGTTTCTTTTGAATCTTTGAGGTACTTATGAGTACACTATCTTAACAGTTTGAATCCACAGCTGTATGTTTTGAAACCGGTGTGATTCTGCTTCACTTCTCTTTACCAATCTGAGCTGAGGTCACATGCCTAGGCTATGTTGCTCATAGGTTTTGGATCTCTAAGACAGACAATTAAACCTTGGGAATGAATGATATCAGGGAAAAGAAGTTACTCTAAGTAAGGTGGAAACCCGAGTTTGTGATGATTGGAGTATACTATTTACGTTGGGCCATGCTCCCTGCTGCATGACCACAGTCACTCGCATCAACAGCATTTTCAATTGTAAGACATTAAGGTAGAGCAAGTGTGGTGGTTTGTTGTGCGCTAACCAAAGCAAGCATGGGAGCTATTATGTTTAGAGAGACATTTTGGGCAAATGTATGCAGCTTGCCAAGCCTGAGAATAGACACAGCTAAAAGCGTGAGTTCTTTTGTGTTTGCTTCTTTTATAGTGTTGGCCTCTCTTTTGCTTTATTATCAGGTATTTCGCATTGTTACAGATTACTCATATGATATGCTGCATCACTACACCCAAAGAATATGTTTTTGTATCACCTCTTCAGAAGGAACTATTTATGCTTACAGAAATGAAAGTTTTAACAAAACAAACAAACAAAGTAAAACCAAGCAAACAAAACAAATAAGGAAACAAAGGAACAACAACAAAAAAGTTATTTGTAGATGGCAAGCTGTATTTGTGCATTGTGGGTCCTCAGGCTGCTTTGTAAGATGGCTTTTTCAAGGCCCATGTTCCTGCAACAATTTTGATGGTCTTGGCCTTTGACTGTTGTTTCTTCTGTTTTCTAAATTCAAGTCACTTTCTTGGTGGGAAAGCTAATTTGCCGTTAGAGGTGTCTATTCCTTCCCTGGCTAAAGCTCTTCTGCAGGGAGATATTATGTTTTATAAAAGATATAAGGCTCTCTAGGTTTGTCCTTTATTCTGCTAAGTTTTAGCTAGTGCTGTCTCTCAGATCTGAATAGGAGTGAGCCTACAATTCTGACAATGTTACTGTTCTACTAAAGTCTAATTTCCAGGCTTTCAGCTCAACTGACCTGACTTCTCACAATCTCTCAGGAACAAAACCTCTTAAGGCATTGTAGGAGGAATCTGGATACTCTCAGTGCTGAAAATGTCACACCATGAAAAAAGTGTAAATTTTCCTCTAGTAACAACTTTCACAAGGTGTCACCTTTTGTAACTCTAGGGTGACTGAACAGTTGTACTTGTCAAAGCATAGTGATTGCAAACATAGATGTGAGGAACTGATAGTGAAAAATCTAATGATATTATCCTTGTAGTCAAGATGAGGTTTGTTTAGCACAAACAGCTGATTGCATTGTGTCACTACATCTTGAGGGGGAGGGAATGGTCAACAATATTCTCTATGCTACCTTACTAAAGTATACACTTATAACTTACATGAAATAAAAGTTTTCTATTACATTTGCTACTACAATTTAAGCTGCACTATATTTCGTTCCATGAAGAGCACGCAACAAAGGAATGGTACCTTGCATAAGAGCACATAACAAAACGGCACAGCATCTTTTGTTGTGACCCAGTGTTAATGTGGGGGTTTTTTAACACTTTATGTAGAAATTACATAAAATATTGAGCGGTGACATTTTGCCTCCTTGAAGTAATCTTGAATCTTTCCAATTTAGATGGATAGAAAACATCTTCATGCAGGAATCTTGATGTTTTTTCTGGCAGAAAGTATTTGGAAATAAGGCAGAGGCTGAATTTGATAACTCAACAATGAATGTATCTTGCCATTGAAGTTCTCTCCTAGACTCAGCTGTGCTTGACTTTCATGAACCTATAGTGTTTGTATGACAGAGAGAAACCTGCATGTCACACAGGATCACAGTGAAGACTATACACAGCAACCTTGAGCAGTCAAATAAAGTTTACCTGCTTCTATCAGAACTCTTCAAACAATTTTGTTAAAAGGAAGAAAACTGAGGTAGTGGTGGGGAAGTACACAAAGACCAGTTTTATTTTTAATCTTTACATTGGTTTGCTTAGATAGAGTAGGCTGAAAAAACCTCAGTGACTGACTTTTTTTATACAATAGAATGGTATGGATGTCTGACTGCAACTACTATGCCCTACACCTGCCAAGTTTGGACTGGGTTCTATGACTTGGCATGAATGTTTCCAAGGACTGCAATGACAGTGAAGCACCACTGGCATGTGCTAGCATGAACCTGGATAGAACCATAGCTTGCCTATTATGTGAAAGCAATTTCCATCTGGTTTATTGTTCAAAACACTGTTCAAAGATACTGCAGCTTCCTGTTTTTATCCAATACACAACATTTCCTAATCTCTGCTTAGGAAAAAAAATAAGAGGGTTTGTAGTGTTGGAGCTTATCTTAGAGCCAAGAGATTCTCATTAACGTCTGGAGGACAAGACTTGAATCCAGGAAAGAGTTTTACTTGATCGTCACTTCTAAAATCCCTAGAAAGAAGAAGGGAATGATATGTTGTCTTTTTCATAACATAATTGTCTGGAATAAAGCAGGTTTTTCTTGTTGAAAATCACCAATGAATTTTAGACTTGCACTGAATCTTTTTCACTTAGAAAATTGCTGTCACGTACACAGCAAACAATCCTGTGGAGCTGGGAAAAAAACGCTTATCAACAGGGTTGAAACACTTTCTATATACCTTCTCCAATTGTGAGTCCTCTGGAGAGTGCAGTCGTAATTTTAATTAATTTAAAACTAAGTTACTTGATCTTTAAGATAAATTGAACTGATTCTCTAACACTTTGAAAAGTCAGTAATTTATCGAGAATTGGGTGAAGTTGAATGATATCCATAATTAATTAAATAACCTTCACCATCTTTTTAGTTCAGAGTCCAAATTATCTGATTTTTTTTTTAAATAATTTTATAGCCAACCAAACATAACAGGTTTTTGATTGTGAACAGTTTCTAATTGGGAGAATTATTATCACAGTTCATATTCAGAAGACTCAATGCTCTGTGCTTTTATTCCTTGCTGTTTTCAATTTTCTTTACATTCCTTTCTCAGCTGGCTAGTTCAGTGCCTAATATTATTATACCAGATATGTTCTCTGACTTCTTGAAATTATTTGAGAACTTTAAAACCCATGTTGAAGTTTGGTTTAGTATAATAAGTTAGCCTGATACTGGCTGTTTATGAGCAGATCTGACCCTCTTGCCTTGGGGGTGGTGGCAGCTGTCAGAAGCATGGAACAAAGCCAAGGGCTTGATACTGCTTCATCTATCTGTTTTTAGTTTAACAAAAGTCTGTTAGAGAAGGAATTCAAGTCATTGCTGTAACATGGCACCTGCTCAAAAAGGATTCTGTCATTTGTGTAGCCCAGCAATCCCATGAGATGGGGAATTACCATTTTGTGAGCTATAAGCTTGCTTCTATACACATTTGAAGTAGGTCAGTGGATGGTAGGATCTGGTTATTCCTCCTTACATTGTGTTTAGCCTAGAAAAGTCTCTTGAAGCACTAGAGAGCCAGAACTGGGAAAATAAAGGTATTGCATTTACTTTTCTTCTATGCTTACAGTGTTTATTCTACTTTGGGGTAAGTAGGCTTCTTCACTAGACACTTTGCCTTGTGACTGAGTGAAGAGTGTACCTCTTCAACAAAAAAATCAGTGTTCTTCCTATTTTCAAAATTACATCCACTTCCATCGGTGTCTTTTGCTGTACCTGTAGGAGCACAAGGGCTAAGCAACCAGACTGAATGCTGGTCTCCCTAGTTCCAAACAGGGAGGTATTTAGCTGAGAGAGCTTAATCAGCAGTGTTACCAAATCATGAAACAAAACTCTATGGCTCTCTGAAATTGCCAACTGTTGTGCAATCATATATAGGAACATTCTGGAATACTTTTGCATGTTCTTGGCTTATCTGCTGATAAACTATCTTTCTGTTTATATATTAAGATTAGCTGTATTTATTCCCTGATACAACGTACTGTAAGGCATGAGCTTTAAAATAGTACTGCTTGGGTACCAAGGGATGTCTGGTTGGAGCAGCATGGAAATTTGTGTATTGATTTACTCTTCCTTTTGGCCAGTGTTTTCTAATGAAAATCTTATGAATAATGTCAAGCATTTCATTTCTCTTAGGGAGAAATCACTCTTGGTAGAGCATCAGTTGCATAATAGTGCAGTGGAAAGCATTTATTTTATCAAAAAAATCCAAATGAACACATACACATTCATCAACTGAGATATATAAAACACAGCCTGTCAATGCATCAGAATGTAAGCATGAGTGGAGAATTATTAGCTTTTTTTTCACAATAGGATTAACTGTGCAAACAAAGACTGTATTGTTTGGAGTGTCTGGTTTTTAATGAGGATTATTGATAAAGACCCCTATAGGTGAAGGAATCTTAAAGAACAAAAAAATCTATTAATCCTCTGAGATAATTTTTCACTTCCATTTTGGTCTTCTGGAATGAAAAATGAAAAATGGCAAAGATGGACTAACTTTTTCTCCAGACACAAAAATCTAACTGTAGAATCAAAACATCTTAATGAATACCTATACAATCCTATAAATGGTGCAAAACTTCTGGAAATTATGTGAGCTAAGCAAAGTTACTTGGAAACTAATAAGCACTTAACATGAAACAATAGCATGAATTGTTTAGTGGTCTCTGTTTAATAGAACTTGGGCTCATTGTTTGTTGTTTTGTTTTGGGTTGGTTTGTTTTTTTTTTCCCTCCTAAGCATGATTAGCTTTAGCTTAATTCTAGGGCATTTAATGTGAAATTTGTGTCTGCATTACTTAGGACACATTGCTGAAAAAATAAATAAGGTTTACATCATTTTGATTAAAATAGCTTCAGTAAATGGTTACTATATGATGAGTTTTCTAGTGAAAATCCCTCATTTAAGAGTGTTTTTCTTGTGATGTGGATTTTTTTTTTTTAAATATTCAGCCATTCTTATTATTTGTTTCCTCAGAAGTTGCCTCACTGGGGAAAATTTTCCCTTGCAAAGCCTTGGCAAACTTCTCTTAAAATCCATTGCCTTTAAAAGAGTGTTTGAAAATATGCTATGAAGAAATTGAAGTTAAAGGAACATATGAAAAACTTTCTGGTTTTTGCTGATGACTCTTCTCTAAGTATTTCTTTCAATGGGAATTTTCACCATATGAGTCTGTATAGTAAAAATTAGGGACAACATAAAAGATATCTATTTATTGCCCTTTCTGTATACAGCTGAAATGGTATTTTGCTTTTTTTTATACCAGAAGCTGAACACAGGGAGAAAAATGTTACCTGATTCTAAATTTTGTTTAAATTGTTTCTTTTCATTTGGGGAAATAAAAACATTGAAATCTGAGAGTCTTTCACAATATGCTACTTAAATGCTGTTGCAAAAAACCTGCAGGCTTATTTTCCTTTTTTTTTTTTTTTTAAAATCTTTACTTGTTACTGATTTCTCATGTTAAAAACTATGAAAGAATGATATTGCTGGAGAAGTATTTGCAATATTTTAAAAATTTTGTGAAATGTTACATTGGAAAGAGGAAAAGATTTTCTTTACTAATCTTGATGTCAGAGTCCTGTTGTTATATTCTGACTATGGCAGAGAATATCAGCACCTGCTCTGTCAAGTAGGTTAGAGAAGATACATTTTTGAGAAAATGCACCGACTGGCTGTAATTTTCACATCTTAATTGACACAGGTAGATGGGAAGACACGTATAATCTGTGTAACTCTTTGGCAATAGGTAATTCCAGCTAATTGCAGATTAATTCTTAAATTGTTATCTTTCCTTGTTCACACAGTTGTCCAGAGGTTTGTCTTATGAATCTGCAATGAGATCCAGATTTTTGGGTATCGTATGTCCCAGAAATTCTTTTTTTTTTTTTTTTGTAAGTACATTTCTATAAAGAGCACCAAATGCCATTTTGACAGGTCACTACACTGCCAAATCTGTATTTTCTTCAGTACTTCCATTTATTTTCCTGCATTTGAACAGTTATTCCTCTTGGGGAAAATATGGCTTTGGAGCAGTGTTAGACTAAAAGATGATATGTGAAGGCAGCTTATGGCCACCTGCTGTCAGGCAGCATTACACTAACTGCAGCTTCTCATTTCCTGTCATGATCACTTGCATCTGTTTTCTTCCCAATTTAGAAACTGAGACTGCATGATGAAATACATAATAATCTGGTCAGCTCTGCCCCACATAGTCCTGTTTGTTACATCCAGCTGACAACAAAACAAGGAAATGTAAAAGCTTATTTTTAGATTTCTAACATATATAAGCTTAGATTAGATTTTATTAAATTTCATTTAAATATTAGCATCTTTATACTTACTCCTTACTGTAGTGTTTCTATGGTATTTATTTTATTGTAGTAGCAGGTAAAATTTGGTCTCCCTAAAGGGGTAAAATCCAATTCTACTGCATTTTTATGGGGCTAGACCATCTACTGGTAGAGAGTGGTTATATAACTAGTGGCTGCTAGAGCATTAACTGGAATGCTGGATTACCTGTCAAATGCACTGCTTATTTGTCTTTGCTTAATTCCATTACTTGCATTCTTGTAGTATCTAGAAGTCCTAGTCATGGATCCAAGCCCTATTACAATGGCAGCAGACGTGCAAGCATTAGAATAAAAACGTATTTCATTTTGTGCAGTTTGTAGCTAAAAATCATCACAGTCTGAATGTGAAAACATATACTCTATTGCCATATATGACATAATAAATGCTAATACAATACATTAGTACAATAAGTCCTGATTTCATCAGAAGGTTAACTGAGATGAACTTCAATGGTTAATCCTAAACTAAATTATTCTATGATTTAGAAAAGACTATGTTCCCTTGTGGCTCCAATAACAGCTTATTCTTAATAAAGATAAATATTAATGGCTCCATTCTATTGTTTAAACATTGTTATATCCACATTTGCAAACAAGGCTCAAAGGCAGAGTGCCAGATCAAATAGAAACAGTAAATGTGTTTCCCTTTAATATTAAAAATCATCTGTCACATGTTGTAGGATGCCAGACCGAACAAATCTAGACTCATATGTCGGAAGTAATGTGACAGGATAACTACATTGTTTTCTCAGTGTGTATGAACTTGTATAAACAGTTGGAAAACAGCATTGCCATTGCTATCAGTTATCTAATCTTCTTAGGTTTGGATTTTTCAATTCTGTAGATGAATTAGGTAACCTCTGAAAATTCCCAGAAAATGCTAAAATAGAAGGTTCCCCTCTTTTCTTATCTTTCAGGATACATGGTTTCTTTCAACTGATTATTCCTGTCTTTCTCAACGCTCCTCAAAATATACCTTTCTAATAACATAACTAGTAGCTTCACCAGCACAACTGTGCCATAAATAAATCCTTGTTATTCCCTACAACTGATTTCTTTGCAAGTTGTAGTCCAGACTCACTAATCAAAATGGCCATGCACTTTAGACACATATATATGTAAGGGCATAGACTATGCCAAAATCAAGCTTACTGTCTGGTCTTGTGCACAAGGCTTTCAGTACTGTAGGCTTAACAAATATTTAATCTTCTGTGAGTTTTTCATCTCCTTATGAACACAGATGTTTTCATGCAAGCCAGTTCCCACTTCCTGGGACTGGGACAGCTCAGGTCTAGTTTCATACAGACACAAGTATTTCCCTTCAAATATAGATGTATCTTCATGATGAAGTGTTGGGCTTCGTTTCAATGATAAAGTAGTAGGAGACAAAGAACCAGACTGATATGGATGAAGTAGACTTCCAAGTCATGGCCATGCAGGCAGAGTTCTGTCCTATAGCATAAAACTGGTAGTGAAGTGCTGATCCCACAGTTCTGGTTATGGAGATGTCTTTGCTACAGGTAATTACATCTATTTGCCTTGTCAGCATAGTGAAGCATCCTTGTTTCACTGACCAGTGGGAGTGATACCTTCTCCTATGTTTATGCTGTCCTACAGTAACTGCTGTATGTCCATGGATATGGCCTGCACATACTCTTGTGACATACTGTTCCAATTTTGACTGACACTGAAACACACAAAACTGTTTGATGCTCTGACTCTGAATGCCCCTGAATTTCAGAGGGATTTGTCAGCTACTAAATAGATTTAATATTATAATGTATTTAACCTACCAATATCTCTTGAAGATATTGAGATCTTAACTCCAGTTTTTAGTACATATCTGTTTCTAGTATTAAGTCAACCATTCTGTTCCTCATATCTTCAGTTTCTGCCTTAATTTCACAGATCTCAAGAGGATTTGCATTCGCCAGTCACCTGGCTAGACAGAGTACCTTTAAAAAGATACCTCTTTCTTTCACATTCTGCTTTTTAACCAGAGTTTACCTGGCCCAGGAGGTTAATTTTTAGGCAGCTGACATGAATTTACTTTCCCAGGCCTCTCACAACCAAATAAGATTACTTTAATGACAATCATTTGCATTGTTGCTTCTCAAATAAATACTTATCAGGCAAATACACCAGGAAATAGTGCTGAGTCCAAGACATGCAATACAGATTATGCCAACGAGCTTGAAGAGCTAATGGCTGGAGTTTTTATTTTAATCTTAACAAGGTGCTCTTTCTTCTTTATCCCTTTCTGACCCTTTGATCCTCCCCATGCTCTGCCCCTACACCTCTCACAAAGCAATCTTGGAGAAGTGCCTTCCTATTGAAAGAGGTTGCTTAGTCTAATTTGCCAAAAGGCATATTTATTACAATGTCATGAAAAGAGAGGAGGGTGAACTGAGTAGATGTGATACCAGGAGTGGAGCTGTACTAGCAACTGTCTGAAACAGTAGCTGTCAGTGTTTGTGGGACTTACTTACAGTATTTATAGCTATTCACCCTTTTTCATAGGTAGTGACAGCTTTAGATCTCTGACGTTACAGAAGTGAATGTTTTAACTCCAATTATTTTGAGTATTTCAACATTTTTTTTTTCCAACTCAAAGTCCTGACCTTCCAAAGGGAGGGAAATTTCACCTGCGATATACCAGTAAGATATGGTATACCTAGCTACTCTTACAATGGATTCCTATTTCTGAAAGGCAGACTCATTGTCTTCTCTGTGAGGCTCTCAGATGAATTCATCAAGCTTAAAGAAGAACTGTGAGAACTACCGATCTTGTCTTCATCCCCAAGAATTTGACAAGTTCAAACTGAAAATTATCTCCTGCCATCCTGGTATCTGTTCATTAGTAGTGCAGGACCTTTTCCTCTACATAGAAAACGAAACATTTTGATAAAGAAAAACACCAAAAAGAAAACCACCATTAAGCCCTGAACACAAAGAGTCATGAAATCAAATGAGCCAACCAATAAAGTTCTGCCTTTTTAGGTGTGAAAGAGCTCTTTGAGAAACTGTTTCAAAGGACTGATGAGTCAAATTAATTGATTCTAACTTATCAGATAACCTACTTCAAGATAGCTTAATCTGCTTCAAAACTGATAAATTACTGGTGAGTATGACCATTTTGTAAGAATGAAAATATCTTTATGATTAAAAATAATTATTAAAGCTTATAAAACAAGAAGCTTTTTTTTCTCCCTCCGGTTTAAAATTCAACCTTTTTATTCTCTTAAAATTACCAAACGAGAGCCATACAGCTCTGTTTTCTGGCACTTCTGCTAGGGAAATTCCTTCAAGAATTCATCAGTTTACTCTTTAATATCCGAATAATAGTACTGAGATACTGGAATAAAACATTCTGTGAGTGCAGTTTTTCAGAGGTATCTTGCTATGGCAGAATACCATTGTGATGAAAGTCATTAGTGATTCCATTGACATATTGTACGTTGTTGATGTTCCTCTCCTATTTTTTCTGCTGGACAAAATCTACTGGTTCATCACTGTGAATAATTACTTTAGTCAGCAGAAACTTCTTTGATATTACAGGCTTCATGGTCTTTTGTCTGGCAATTTTTATTTATAGAACATTTTGGATGCTCTTAATTTTCAGTCATCAAGATGTACTCTGTGTGGTTCTCTCTCTGGCCTAATGGTGTACAACAGCCTTAAGTTTACACTTTACTGCTTGCTTATCTATTACTATTACTTTATTGGATCAGTTAAACTAGTTTCTGTCTCAGGTCTATTGCTTTATTTTAGTATAAAAGATTTTACTTTTTGTAAGAAGAGCACACTCAAAACTAAGAATTGTATGTATGAAAAAATGCGCATGCTGTAGAGTAGCAAAGAGGAGACAACTGGTTTTATACTGAAGTAGGTAAACTCAAAAGACAATCTGTCAAATCCAGCATGATGGTATGTCCGGTCCAAATTTTGAGATCACGATCTGAGGTTAGCATCTCAGAAGCTGTTTTCTGTCTTGGCACATCTCATTTTGAATACGACACAATGAAGGCTGCTATGACATTTTCTCCTCTGAAGCCTGAGGAATCTGCGGCTGTGAATGATCACAGGAAGTAATCTATTCATAAGATGAGCATACTGAAAAGAGTTTTCATCTACAGATGATAGGAAACTTATTAATAAGCCAGTACACTGGCTTTGGTCAGTGCTCTTATATTAGCAAAGTTTAGTTTCCTTAGTTAGAAGATACATCAAAAGACCTTCTCAGAAAATAATCCTTGAATGTCTGAAAATATTATATGAGGTTGTATGGGGTGCTCTTCCAGATGTTATCTGAGTGTATCACATGATGTATATGGTCCTAGCCACGCAAAATGTCATGACACTGCACAAGTGTATTCAAAGTATATGCTTACCTATGGGCTGCATCACTTCTAGATAGGTTGACTTGAAGTGTCTTGCTGCTTTTCTCGATCTCTTTCCCTGAATTGCTTCACTGCATGAAGCTGCTGCCTAACCATTTGTCCTTAAGCTGAATTATTGTCCACGTGTTTTAAGGAAAAGAATCATCTAAAACCTGTCAATGAGCAAATGGGTAAAGTTGCTTTGGATCTCGATTGTTCAGAAACACAGAGATCTTCTTAGAAAATGAATGTAGAGTGATTATAGATACTCAGCCAGTGGATCAGCCATTAAATAACCTTAAAGTCTTGCTTCAAAGTTTGCTGCTTTGTAATTAGATAACATTTTTGTCATGTCTTCTTTACTTGACTGCTGCTTGGAACAGTTCTTGTGTGAACCAACTTAGGAGAAAATCTTTAAGAATTTATTTGAAATTATTTTTGTTTTCTGTATATTTTAACTGTGTTAGATTTTTCAATCATTTTTCATGGCATAATGAGACATTTAGAACCACTTGAAATAAACTGCTTTTAGAAATTAAATTCAGGGATAGTGCGTACACTTAAACAAATGTCTATAATGATCTACACAAAGTAAAATATTGTGCAGTTCTTAATAATGTGGCATCTGGTTCTTGTTGAAAAGATTTTTTTGGTAGGTCTGTTAATAACTCTATGTTATAGTTTGCACAATTTATCTTCTTCCTGCTATTAAACTGATTATAAGTATATATCTCTAACACAGGGATAATAAAAAGCAAGATAGGCTGTTTTCTTTTACCATCATTTTTTGGTGGCTAAGGCACATCACATTCATTACAGAGAGGAGAATGGGGAACACTGAATCATGCTTAAAATGTTAACTTTTGCAGATGTCAGGAATGTATAGTGTTAGAGAAAATATACATGGAATTTTTTAAATCGCACTGAAAAACAGAAGAGTCCTTCAGTTCAAGAATGCGCTATGTGTGGCACCAAGTGACATAGAGGGACTATGAATAGCTTTACCAAGCACTTCTTTCTGACCATTGTTAAAAATAAGACACTTTCCTCTGAAAGTTGATAAATATGTGCAATATAGTGATTTTCAGGTCATCTTTCATTGAATTAGCATGTGACTGCAATAATACAGCCCAGGAAACAACTCCATATCTTTTCCCTTTAACAAGAGGAAAGAAAAAGATTTTGGAGGTAATGGAAGTTCAGATGCTGCTCTTTAATTCCGCCTGGAGACAGAGTATTGCCAATAACCATGCTATGATGTCCTTTAGACCTATGTTTTCAAAGTTCAGAGTAACAGGAAGAATTTTATCAGCGGAAAAAAAATATCCCAGCCTTCTGCACCATCCAACACTTTGCACTTCTCCCTCATGCTCCTCTCGCTTTTTGTCACCATGCTGTTCCTTCCCCCAAAAGGGACAAGGAACCCCATAACCCCTCAGCTCTGATGTGCACTTGTGGCATAACACACTTGCAGAAATAGCTGTGCTACCCAAGTTTTACAGCAAGGCAAGGAGATACTAGGGATATCCTATGTACAAACAAACTGTTCTCCTGCTACTTGGACCTTCAGTGCATCAGGAAGATGCTGGCTTATGCTTTCTCTTTTAAAACTGCTGTCACAGCAAAGGGGTGTATTGGATAGGAGTGTATTGGATATCCCGCATCTTAAGGTGCAAATGTCTGGGAGGGAAGAGACTTCCTTGAGATGCATATTCCTTGCTCACAGTTTGTGTTGCTCAGCAAAGAGCTTGTCTGCGTCAAAATGCATTGCTCAATTTTTGCAGAAGCCTGCTGTGGTCCTTCTCTGCAGACTACAACCCTTCCCAGACCTCCACAGAAAATTATGAACTTTCTCTTCCAGTGTCAGCCAGGGATGGCTGAATGACACAAGTCAAGGATGTCCATGTCTCCCCTCACAGTTGCCAAAGCTCAGCAAAGGACTGTTCTCTCTTTGTTACTCCTGCAGTGCAGGAAAGAAAGTGACCCTGTCCAAAGTGGTCTCTCTAAAACTGTTTGCCTGTTTTAGTAGCCTCTCTAGTAAGGACATTTTGAATCAAAGAGATGATCATGGACTAACAAAATCTTGGTTCTCTACTCTTGATGAGAAAGTACAGTTAGCAAACCAAAACGAAACTAATGTCTAAGTTGCATTTGACTTATTGAGTATTTTTATATATGCACTGTTCAATGGAACAAAACCTTGTGGGCACCACTTAAAATCACCTGCAGCAAACCCAAATCTGAATGGGTCACAGATACAGACCTGAGCTGTTAAGCACCTTTTTTTGTTGTTGCATTCAATTTGGAGAGGCTAATGAGATGCTCTCACTTTCTCCACTTTGCAGGATAAGTTTGATATCACTTTAAGATTAGAAATTATATTTTTTATCTCATACACTAGTCAGAAACTGCTCTATTTTTCCACTATTCAAACAACTTATTATTCATATTTTATAAGTCTTTGGGATTTTTTTCTCCACACATTCTAAATTCTTTTTGAGCTTTGTTTTTCTGAAAGTGAATCAAAAGATAATGGGATGAATAAAAACTTGAAATCTAGGTCTGTTGTCTGCTGAATTGCACTTGCAATATTCAAAACCGGCAACTCTGCGCATTTTGCAGCATGTTTATTTTTCTTGTTTCTTTAATATCAAATCTCCAATTTCATTCTTTGTCTTTTTGCAATTAACATTCTAACAAAATGAATATTTCTATATTTCAATGTCAAATATATGAACCCTTTTGCCCAATGTTATTCTACACAAAACATTTTCCAATTATCATTATTCATTAGTAGCCCAATCTGAATAAAAAAAAAAAAATTCCATTCTTATGCTTAAATATTTAAGACTATTAACTGAAATACAGGCAACAGTTCAACACATTTAACATAATAGCATTGGTTTGCACATTAATACAGAGTTGCTTACACATTAAAATGAATATTTTAATTTCATGTCTATGTATCAACTCATTTAAATTAACACTTGATTATGAATTTCTGAAGCTAACCTATGAAAAAACCCAGAATAGTCAGGACAGTCATTACAGTAGAAAATTGCTTACTAAAAATTTGTAACTCATAAGTCCATACTCTGAAGTGGGGGTGTTATTATTTCAAATAGTGTACACTGTTCTCCAGCACAGCCTGCCTCTCTGACAGACTGATGCCGGCTCTCTTCACTCATCATCTGAGCTCCATCCTATCCTGCAGTGGTCTGTAAGTGCATAAGGCATGTATCTGGTACCCTGTGGCTGCTCTCTTACACTGTTTGCAGGCAAGTGTCCTTTAGGGTTCTCTTCCCTCAGTGAGTTTTTCATAAGTCTGTGCATGTCCCTGGGCCTTTCTTCTGTCATTTGATCCATAATGAATATTCTCTAAAATTTTTATGTGGGATGACTTCTGTTTCTGAGATGAGTCCTCATTTATGACTTAAAATACAGTTTTATTTCCTTAAATATATTGTGTTCTGAAATATTTTCTTGATAATCAGGGAAAATTCTTATTTTCACCTAGTTTTTCCCCACACTTTTTGGTACTGTACTGAGTAAAATCCCCTTGATCTTACTGTTCAGAAGCATTAAATATTTTAAATATTTCCTTTATATTAATCAGAATTTTGTGTTTCTGTGAGTTCCCTTTGCTACATTTATTTCCTTCTTGTAACAAAACATTTAGAACAGAAAAGTTTGTTCCCTTTGACACTAACTTGGAGTCAGAGAGGAGATTGTCACTTCTGCAGTGTAGAGTGATTCTGTTTATTTTTGCACACCAAAATTGTAACTGCTTTTGGTTGTGCCATCAGATGTCCTAGTAAGTTACATAACTTACTGTTATAAGTATTGTACTTAGCAATATTTTTACTGCAGAGTCAGTAGTATTTTAATAGCAAGAATTTGAATAAGACATAGAGCATTTTAACAGCTTCTCTTAAGCAATTTCTTCCCTCCTTCTATCTCTGGAAAACACAAAGTCTCATTCCCCATCAGCAGTACTTACGTCTATAAATTTTTTTTTTTATACCTTTGTATCATAATAATCTCATAAATTAGTAAATATTGTAAGGTATTAACTGATAGTAAATAACAAAATCAGGATCTATCCCCTGCTAGCTCATTGTGTCAAACTCTTTCAGAAACATCAAAAGTTTCACACATTGAGAACTCATCCTTTTACTCTATGTTTTGAATTACTATAGACAACATTAACCAACATTAACTTGTCAGAAATCATGAAGATAGATACCCATCCATATTTAGTTTCCCAGGATAATTCCAGAAATATTTTTGGAAGAGTGTTCAAGTTGATTTTGTTGCTTGTACAGGCTAAATTTGTCCTTACAAATAGACAGTTGGTTTTCACAGATGGGATTTCGGTAATGCATAATTATTAAATGCAAAAATACGTCAGAAGGCTTTCCCATATTGGAAAGAAGGTCTTGAGATAACTGGGAATTCAATTTATTTTTCAGTAGAAAATATGGTTTAAGGGTGCAGTCTAATTTCTTAATGGGGTCCAATCAAGATCATTGCTTGTAGTGTTGTGGTTGTATTTATTTCAAATGTAGTGTTGTACAGAGATCAAAAGAAGAGTATTTTGTTGAGAGGTAGATTTGCTGTTTGATCTACCTAATTACCAGTCCAGGCTGACAGCATTTGCCTAACAAATTGCTTTGACTGCTGGTCATGATGAAACCTGCATGGAAGATTTGAGACTTGGGAGAACCCCTATTCACGGGCTAGGATCAGGCAGTGCCAAGTACCTTGGAAGAGCTGTTGTGGGTCCCAATACTACCTCATACAGCAAACATCCCCAGTATGCCAGCCATAGGCAGACTTCACCAGGCTCATATGGGGTGATTGCAGCTTCAGGGAGGCGGCAGCATGTAGGTTGCTTACAATTAAGGGTCTCTCTGAAGACTGGGTGAAGGTCAATGAGCATGACACAGAACCTGATCCCTCTGGGACAGCATGGGAGTCGGGGCATAGGATGTGTGAGACAGATCGGATTTATGGTATCTGCTGCACCACGTATGAAGGTTATACCTTGCCTCATGCGATGAGTATGGAGAAGCAGACTTCCTGAGGAGACTTAAGGCATGCCAGCCACCACACAGTGCCATTTGTCAGTAGGCAGAGATCCAAATAACAGCATCACTGACTCTTACCACTGCATAGCTCTGCAAATCTGGGGTGTGCAAGCACCCAGTAAAACAGGAGCTTCACCAAGAGGAAGTGATGAGGCAAAGGCAAAGGTTGTGTGGCTATTTCTCCTCCCTGTGCCCTGTCAAATAGAGGAAAAGGCTTAGTGATTCATGGATAACAAAAGGCTTCACAGAACACTCTTGACAAAAGATTAAATACAAATTAGCATAACAGGGCCACATATGTCTTGCTCCTCCATGACAGCTGAATCCTGGTAGGCTACCTTCCTTTTGTTCATGGCCACACAACAGGATAGACAAAGCTCTTGTTTCCAATCCACTCATCCCATCCACCCTGGGTGAAATAGAGGCAAAGTTATAGAGCAGATCATCCTAAGTATAATCACACTGCGCCTACAGGATGGACAAGGGATCAGCCCCAGCCAGCACAGGTTTAGGAAGGGCAGGTCCTGTCTGACCAACCTGATCTCCTTTTATGATCAGGTGATTCACCTGGTGGATGAGGGGAAGGCTGTGGATGTTGTCTATCTGGACTTCTGCAAAGCCTTTGACACCGTATCCCACAGCATACTCCTGGAAGAGCTGGCAGCCCAAGGCTTGGACAGGGGCACTCTGTGCTGGGTTAGGAACTGGCTGGAGGGCCAGGCCCAGAGAGTGCTGGTGAACAGGGCTGCATTCAGTCACTAGTGGTGTCCCCCAATTGGTCAGCCCAATCCTGTTCAATGTCTTTATGAACGATTTAGATGAGGAGATTGAGTCCACCATTAGTAAGTTTGCAGATGACACCAAGCTGGGGGAAAGTGTAGATCAGCTGGAAGGTAGGAGGGCTCTGCAGAGGGACCTGGACAGACTGGAGAGTTGGGCTGATTCCAATGGGATGAAGTTCAAGAAGGCCAAGTGC